>JAGFPH010006950.1:15130-26429 GCA_018207615.1 Philaenus spumarius
TGATACAAATTATAAATGAACAGGTGACTTTTTAGCTTAAAATAACAACATTTGAAGTTAAATTTATATTGAGTGTACTTATTAGGCTTAACGCTATAGAGAAAGTCTTTGGTTTCCTCCTGATTTTTCGAATCTCTCAATCACTTGGTTGGGTTCAATAGGTAGGCTAGATCGTGGTGTATATATTATAAGAGGGCTGAAATACATTCAATAAACATAAACTGTTGTTTCATCAGTCTAGGCCTAACCTAGAATTATTGTGTGTATATTTAATTTATTTTACCTGCCTTAACGGCAAGATACATAGCCTACAATAATTTTAGGTTAGGCCTAGAAAGCAATTATTTTAAGTTTACAATGAATGGATATTTAACTGTGTTTATAGGTTTGATGTTATAATTAATTAATTCTACACCTTTATTATATTGACATTAAACGTATGGAAACAGTAAATATTTGTATACAAAAACAAACTACTAATAAACGGCAGTTGAAAGATTAAAATTATGTGTGCATGTTGCCGTTAAGGCTGGTAAAAGAATTGAAGAAAAGGCGTGATGAACTTCGTTCCTGACGGGGGTCCCACGACCGCACACATTTACTTTTTTTTACAAATCTCTCTTTCTCTGGGAATCTGGATCTGCCCAATAGTATGCAAATATATTTAAGTTTAATCAGTAACAATAAATCGTATCTGGCTAGTAAACTTACATTAAAGATAAAAATATCTAAGTAATTTAATTTTTGTAATTCTGAATAAAATATTAGTTTAAAATTTCTAATCAAAGTTTATTCATTTATATCGCTTCAGTTAGCAGTAGGGTTGAACTCAATGTTAGTAAGTTTTAGTTTTAGACCAATAATATTTCTTTTTTTAGTTACATTAAACCAACGACCACATAAGACCAATAGATGGAGCATGCCTATAAAGCTAACACTATAGCGGGTGAAGCCAGGTCGGCCATCTTGGCTGGGTCAGAAAGACATAAACGGCGCTCTCAACTTTGAATTATGCCAATGCTCTCGTTTCACATACTTAACCTGTGATTTAACATACTTAGAGTAAAGTTAAAATTTTGAAACTTCGCAAGTGTAAAGTTGACAAGTTGTGGGTGCTAATGAAAGGAATTAAAAATCAAATAACACTACTTAAGCCTTTTTAACACAAAAATAACTTTAACTTTTTATATACATTTTTAATCATGACATAAAAAAGTTCCATTGCTACTACTTTTTTTATTTTTTGGTCAGGTACGTTAAAAAACGGTGGAAATTGTAGCCTTAGAACTGAATTTTACTAATCCTATTTTTTTTTTAATTTTCTCCTTTAGTTTCGTAGATACCTTAGTTAAAGTTAAAAAGTTTTGCGGAAAGAGCGTTCCGCCCATCGACCTGCAAGTGTTGGTATGGCAAATTCGTTGTAGATACTGCATGTATATTTATATTAACAACTACTGTAATGATATTTTTGTGATAACTAGTATATTACTAATACTATATCAATAATCAAAGTTTAGTTTTTGTTAATGTCTGGTACTTTAACGGGAAAGGTTTCATTCCTGAAATACCGTTTAATATTTTATAACGTCTCAATTATTTTCTTTTTATTTTAGATATTGTCATAAATTTTTAATTAGTGGACTAGACATATTGATTGTACTGAAAAGCATTAATTAAGCCTGGCATTATTTAATACAAATTGTTTAGTATCTATTGACATAATATTAAAATTAAGTGGGTAGAGATCCGAAAATACTTTGAAAATAAAATCTTTTCTTACATTACCTGAAATTGTCGTATATAATGTTACATTGAAAAAGTATAGGACATAAAGACAATGAAAAAATATGATTTAAAAGTTTATTTTTAGGCCTACAATGTAAAGTAGTAAAAGTTGAAAATCTATAGTATGTGAACACTAATCGAGCAAAGAATATAATATTGGATAGAATCAAATCACATAGTTGTAATAACATAAAAAGATTTTAATTTTCTTTGTGTTCAAAATTTGATAATATAGTTCTTTTTATCGGTGATTACAATGAAGTTTGAAAGTGAAACATAGGCTACTTATATACAAATATTTATACTATTTTTAAGGTTCAAAATATAATGATAATCTTACAGAAGTGCTACTATTATTAGTGAATACAAACAAGTTTGATTGTTGAATATGGATTACAAACATTAAATAATTTGTACTAAATAATGAAATTAATTTTTAAAGTCACTAAAATGCACAAGGTACCAGGTAGGCCTATAGTTATTAAGACATAAAAAAATAATTTGTGCACAGGTATCTTCAAAGTGGTCAATAAATGCAATTTCATACAACACATTTTAAACCACGATTAATTTTATGTATTTCATCTAAAGCGTAAGAAAATATTTAAAGGATGTATATACGCATGCAGTTAGTTGATTAATTAGTACACATATTTTGTAACATCTAAGTTAAATCAAAATATGAACTTACCCATGGTAGGTAATTCCTTCTATTTTTCCTCTGTTAACACACCCGTAGGCAACGCACGTATTAGGCATCACTATTAATAACAATGAACAGTATACACATAATAATATAATATGATTCAAAGTGTGATACAAAATGCATTCGAAACTACGTAAAGTGAGGTTATGTTAGCGATCTCGGCAGGTTCCCTGTGCGAATGACAATAGCAAAGGCTAGAGCTACTGGCGTTGACGCTCGCGTCTAGGATGAGTCATGCCTATCCACCGCCATCTTGCTTGGGTCAGGCGGACAGCTCGGCTTCACCGGCGGACTAGCTATGCTCCATCTATTGGTCTTATGTGGTCGTTGCATTAAACTAAGTTTCTGGTTACAATCTTCTACTTATGGTATTTATAATATTTCTTTTGGTGAAATATATATTAAATTTTACTTTCATTCTTTCACAACTAAAAATGTACGTCTTGATGTTTAGGGTTTTTCTGTAAAAACACATTCTTTTCTCGAACACATATTTAATGGCACACCAAAACGTGTTCTGGGGGCCATGATCGGTGCTCATTTACTACTCCCGACCTGAGGTCTCACCATAAGGTTACTGCAATAATTCATTATTTCCTATCCGTTCGTTAGCCAAAAAATCCAACAACCGGAAGTACATTTTTTGACCGAAAGTAACTATTTTTTTTAGATTTTTACTACGAAAATGAAATTTGTTTAAAGTTTTTTCAAAAAATATAAATGTAGGATGTTATTCTGCACATTTCGTTTTTTACGCGACCTTATAGCTCGCTTGGTTCCCTCGAAATCGATCAAAACGTAAAATAACATAAAAGTACCCGGTTCGAAGCCGGGTAATAATTGGTGCAAACTCTCGAGGCCACTAGGCGCAAACAAATTCTACTAATATATTGCGTACACACAGACAGCTGTTCAACGCCTTCGTGAGTAGACCTATTTCCCAAACTGTTGGTTGAAACCCTAAAACATAGGCATATAAACTTAATTTTGGAAATTTGCTCAACTCACGTCAGCGGTCCTGCTACGTGGTCGAATTATTTTTAGGCTTTAATTACTTCACGACTGTATAACTATTAGACAATTTCCATAGGAAGGATGAGCTATTGCAGTGACTTTTATGGTGATAATTAAGATCGGGAGTGGTCAATGAGCACGGATCATGTCCCTCAGAACACGTTTTGGGCTGCAATTAATATATATTTGTATTCGAATTCTAACGGGCCCATTTTACGTCTGATTTGGTCCAAATGTCACTCGGACGAGTTCGTAGCCAAAAATATCCAACAACCAAAAGCAGATTTTTGGACTGAAAATAAAATTTTTAGATTTTTCGTACTAGAATTAAACTTTTTTGGGGTTTTATCTAATAAATACATGTAGGAGATTATTCTGCACATTTTTTGTACACGACCTTTGAGTCCGTCTGGTTTCCACAAAATGAATCAAAACGTAAAATACCATAAAAGTACCCGGTTAAAATCCACGGGAAGAATTTACCGTTGGCCCGTTTCTAATCCGACTGTCAGCGAAGCGAAGCAGTCTATAATCGGAGACAGCAAGGCAGAGGTTCAAACTCGCGGAACGAAGCAGGGCGTGAGCTGGGGATGGAGGCTGAGGTGTAAACATATTCTACTAATATACTACGCCACGGAGGCAGCTATTCAGCGCTTTCGCGATTAGTCTATTTTTCCAAATACAGTAGTTGGTTAAAACTCTAAAACATATAAACTTAATTTTTGAAATTCGCTCAACTCGCGTCAGCGGTCCAACTGCGTGATCCAATTATATTTATGCAGGTTGGTTATTAAGAGTTATTGATTTGGAAGCTATTGGATACGAGCCCGTATATTGGTTTAGCGGTTTGTTGAATTGTACGCCAAAAACCCAACTATTAATTTGTTGTTTTGTACCTTATATTTTCTTGGTCTTTATTCTCAGGTTATGTTGTTTAGGTGTTTGTTAAATTACACGCCAAACCAACTTCAAATATCGTTGGTTTGGATGCCCTGACCATTATGTTTTGTTGCTTCAGATACCCTTATTATATTTATTTAGAGGAATGAATTGGACATCAAAAACCCAACTTCGAATTTTGTTGGTTTGGACTTCATACTATGACAAACATAATTATTGGCCTACTCATTAAATTCACGATTCTTTTGTCTCCAATTTAAAACTCATATTTAATATAAATATATTTTCAGAGCACGCCAACTATAGAATAATAATAACCTCTACACTGGATTCCACGTTCACCGTGCAGTACAGAGCGCCCATAAGCCATGTTATCCATACGACAGTCTCATCCATACTAGTCAACTAAACACATCAACTCCCATGCAACGCTCGGTCAGTTGCGAGTTGATGCAACCCGCATGATGATAAACGTGATGTTCCCTGTAATGGTAGTATCATGTCTATTCTCCCGTAAGACCCGTACTGCACGGTGAAAGTGGAATCGAGTGTGTGATTTGCAAGGTTTAAATAGCAACAAAACATTATGGTCAGGGCATCCAAACCAACGATATTTGAAGTTGGTTTGGCGTGGAATCGAGTGTAGTATAATACAATTTGTAAGATATAATCTAAACTCAAAACTTGTCATACACAGTAGCCTAACCAGAGTGTGTTGTATTAGTTTGCCGAGTTTTAGGCTGATAAGACGAGAAATCTTAAGAAATCTGTAGATGCGAGGGGTTTCGTATATCGACTGTTAAATTTAATATTACACGCGCTGTCAGCTTTATTGCAAGATATTGACTCGACACCAGAGAGCACATATTAGAATTTTATTATGTACTCGCTGCTCGACACAGATATTGTTTATCGTGCACACAATGTTTCAAATCAATATCGTGCAATTTTTAAACTATATTTACTTGCATGAAATTCAGTAATACCATTGTATTTGGATAACTTAATACTGTATATGTATATATTGAAACAAGAATTGGGCCGCTTCGAGTTTTATTGGGTCAGATTTATATTATATTCTTATAATTTTAATTATATTCAAATTAAAAAACAACTCAATTACAAGTTTAAATATACGATTTTCAGTTTAATGATCTTTAACAAATTTGTGTTTTGTCAACCAATAATTTATTCACATTCTGTTTTTTAGAGCTGTTTACACTGTCAAGCACAAACTTTTAACCACTGGAAAATGAATTAGGCTGGGGCCACACGGTCCTGTTTCTCGGGTCCCGATAATTTGGACTCCCGAAAATCGGGATCACGTTGTTGCAGACACATGGTCCCACCAAAACTCACTCCCTCAGGGACCATAATATCTAATATCTCTGACTCCGCTACCTGTAATATTATTCAGTTCAGGACTTCATACTGTGTGAACCATGTTGTCTAAAGTAAAATTTATTGTGTGCTGGAAGCTGTGAATTTACTTCGATGGATAACTTATACACGGCATTGGATTCACCATTTTGTTAAAGAAGGGAATGCAAGTGAGCGATTTTAAAACTGTTATGGAAATATTAAAAATCAAGATGAGAAGTTTTTCGGGTGCTTCGGATGTCCATAGGTCTTTCGATGAGTTACTAGAGCACATGCTACCACACCTCAGGAAAACCAGCTCTACTTTTGTCCCACAGTGGTGGATTCCATGCACATTTTCTATTAGTTTGTCTACATCAAACATTTTGGAGTCCACATAAAACACAACAGGATGCAATGCAGCACACCTGAACAACAGGACTGTCTGAACGCTTACTCGAAAATGCAAGTATTTTGGGACTTCCGTTGCTCGGCCTCCCGCAGCGCGGCAGAACCATGCGTTGGTTACCGGTAATTGCGGTAGTTGGATGTTCGGGAGCCGATTATCGGGACCGTTTGGTCCCAGCTAACGCCTCTTTATGAATATTAAAACAGAGCAAAAGTTCCGTGGTTTTAGTTTTAACCCTTACAGTAGGCTTATAAGCTAAATATTCTGTATGCTAGATTTTTACATTGAAATATTTCCGAATATTTTAGGTCTAGTTTTGATAGTTGGAGAAATTAATGAAATAGCTTGTTCTTCATTTTAGAGATTGTTTGCTTGTTTACAATATCCATGATTATGAAACGCCACCTTTATCCAAGCGGCTTGTGTTACAACTGGTGTCTCAGATATCTTATATCAAACCTCAAGTCTGCAGTGTACTTGTATAGTCCATGCCAATACTTCTCCCCGTCGTACAGTCCTACTACTAACAATTAATAATTTCAAGTAGCTAGTTAGTTTTATGCAGATCATCAGTTGTAAACAGTGCATTCAACCATTATTATTGTTTGGTATATTTAAGAAGAGAACTGCTGCAATATTATTATGTAAGTTGTTACCAATTATACAATTTAAATTATTACATTTATTATAGACCCTAAAACTGTAAATATGTTGTTCATCTGATTTTAGTTAATATTATTATTTATTCTCATTAATTATTAGCAATTTTTCAAATACATATTTAGATTACGAGATTTTAAAATGATTTAATAATATCCAATTAAAACAAACACCTCTTGTGTTTTTAATGAAATAAACACGAAATTATGTTGCTATTATTGCATCAATATTATAGTTTTGCATTACTGATGACAGTTTTATAGCCGTATAAAGGCGAACATATACTATAGCTTTTGAATGGTAATAAACAAATAAATACTTTTAAATCGGTAGGTAGTCCTAATTATATAAAACATTTTCAGTAGGCCATTCTGTGGCACATTTATAACAGACGAATCGACTGAGTCTTTTATCAAACCTTTTTTTAATGTCATAATGTTTTGTTTTTGATCTAGTTGAGAGCAAATCTTCGAAAACGTAAAGAGGAAATTAGCTGTTGACATATAGGAGATATCTAAGTTTTTTTTGTGTTGCTGCCTAGAAACGATTACAATAATAACAGTTAAACTAATTAAGTAACTTTTGTAGCAACCAACTTTTTGTGAATTACCGTCTTAATTATACATAATATAGTTTTTTTTTGCCGTTTTCAATTATACTATTTTCTTAGGCTATATCTTTTCCTTTAAAGAAAGCTATGTATAATATTTATAATGAAGTTTTACTGTTTGCATGAACAATATAAATAAATTTAACTATAAAAAATGCTTTATTCCTATCAATATAATTTCACTTTTGTAATGAAAGTATTTAATAAATCTGTAGTACAATTTTACCAACAGTTTCAAATAAATAAAATGTTTCTTATTATAGCCTACAATTCATAGGACTGGTTGTTGGTATATTTTCATTTTATTAGGCCTACTGTTTGGTATGTAGATTAGGCTACGTATAGTACATGTATGCTACTAAACCTTCGTAATTATAAAATAGCAAAATTTAATAACTTAATCAAAAGGCTAGTTAATATTTTTGTATAATTTAAACAAAGTTTTTTTTTGAAACATGAAAAATATACGTAACAAACAATTAAGATTGTAAAGTTTTATTTTTGTAGCATATACTTTTTCAACGAACACTCCTTATTTATGTTGCAACCTATATTTAAAACAAAAATAGTTATAGACTTGAATTTTTTACATGTTTGTCTTTAATTACACTAAAGTTTTCAAGTTATTTGATTGTTGGTGCTAGATGTATCTTTTCTATCATTAAAACTATAACATTGAATGTGTACCGCTGGCAATGTCAAATCAACTATTATTGTTGGCATAGATGACAATGCTGCCTCATAAGGATTGGTTACAACGTTCAAGTTACTACGTTTATAATCTCCTCCTTCAACTGCAAAAGTTATGTGGAAACTCTTTAGGTCCTACGTCTTAACTGAAGTTTTCCTGGCGAAAAATCAAAGCTCCTTAACCATAACATGCGTAGAATAAGTAAGATTTCTTTTAAGACTCATTAAATGGATGTCTTATTATTATTTATTTGTTGGTTCGATAGAGTTTGCAGATTTTATTTGTTTTGACATGTACGTTTCGTTTCGTAAACATAGCCATCTAATAAAAAATAACAGCTAGCAAATTTATCAATGAATAGGCTACCGACTTTTATTGAGTTTTTTCGTTTCCTAGACGTGAAAGAGACAACATATAAATTTTCTGGTACTCGGCTTCTATAATATCCTACTTAAAATATTTTGGAATTCCGTTTTGAGCTTCAAAACCGTAAATTTGTATTCTATTCTGAAGTTTTATAACAACTTAAGCTTAGTTTTAATATTTATATGATTTGAAAATTTGTCTAAGCTGTTTCGCATGTATTGCATAATTTTGATAAGTTATTTCACTTAGTGTAATATCAAATTGAGATTCTTTCTTAACAACAGTCTGCTAACACAAAGCCAACTGATTCACAAAGATGATTCAATTTGTTTTAGTTTGTATTTCTTTTGCTGCAAGAATGTCTAGGAAGAAATTTAATTAAACTTAATGAGGGTTAACTGGTTTCTCTTCTATTTACTTAAAATTCAATCATCCTTTGTGATACTATGAAACATGCAAACATTCTTTTTTGTAAGCTCTAAACCTTTACCTCTACATGTTGATAATTATTTTTCGAGGTAAATTTCGTTCAATTAATTTATATGAAGTGCCTAGATTAACGTAACGGACATTACATTATTGTCTCATATATTTGATTAAATTTGCATCGATTCAATCAGTTCAACGACTCTTCATTGGTCTAACGTCATTATTTACTTTGTGCCCATTAATCTATCTCTAAGTCTGTTTTACAGAATCGTTTCCCTAAATGCTAAATAGTTAGAAAACTGTCTGCCGCACAGTGGTCGGAAATGGCTGAAAACGGCAAAACCCCCTGGTAGGCTCAAAAATTATTTGGGGGTAAAATCATTTTGGATCCTACCAGGGGTTTTTACCGTATTCGGCCATTTTTCACCACTACTAGATCGTTTCCACCACTACCATTTCGTTTACCAGCTAAAGCTCGTACATAACAGATCATGAAAAATAATGATTTACTCAAAATAATTAATTTTCATGATGCATTTTTTCCCTGTGCCAATGCGAAAAGATATATAACAGCATAATATGTAACATATGCGAAGGTTCATCTCTTTTAGGTGAACTTATTTATAAATAAATTACGAAAATAACAAAGTTCGAATGATTTTATGTGCGGACCACGATAAACGGTAACCTAGTAAGTAATCAGTGATGGAAGGGAATCAGAATACGGAATACTAAAAGAACAAAGTCAACATCAAAGGACGATTTTGATCAATGTTTTTGCGGTACAAGCAAGACTCGCAGGTTAATGCAGCTGGTTCTAGAATTTTTCGTCTTTGTACACCCGAATGAGTAACTATTTCTAAACCAATCGTACGCATCCACAATTTAGTTATTCATTTAAAAAACTTTACAATTTTACACTATACCTTATAAATTTAACATTTAAATCTAAATGTCTTGATAATGTATAAAACTATTCTTTAGGCATAATATTCTATAATTTCGTACTTTAAAGGTAAAAGTGGCTATGGACTGTATGTCCGACTCTCCAAGCTTACAAATTCTAGAAATGATTCAGTTGACACCTCTGAACGGCAGAAATGTAATGAATTTGCTCTTTCTAGCGAAGTGAAAAATTTGGAGTGATTCTTAGTGCTTATTTGAAGTATTTTTAGCGTCCCAGAAAGTAAAAGTTATTGTAATTTGTCAAAAAGTCAAAATCGAATTTTAAATTACTTTTATAGTTTCTGGGTCACTACATTATTTTGTACACTATTTTCAAGTATTTGTGAGGATTTGCGTGTGTATGTGTTCGTATGAAGACATTTTTCCTTCACGAATAAGTGTACGCGCAAGGTTGCATTGTTTGATTAATTCATCTTATTTAGTGAGAATAAATTAAAATCCTTATCGAAGTCTCCGCTCAAAGGATTTGAGCAATCGTTTCGATCAAAGTTGTAAACATAACCTTAAAGTACATTCTAGGCCTCGTTTTGTGTTATATTCTAGCACTGAGTCGTCTGAGTCGCCGGTTGCTTTCTCTTTTACTGGAGCAGAGCCTTAATAAATATATTCATATTTTACATTTGAAATGGTATTTTCAACATGAATACTATTTTACAATGTCTAAATACCTTTCAGAACCTTTCATATTTATATGCTGTTTGCAGTTCCCTTTTTTAATATTTCTTACTGAAATGTTTTCGGTTAAGCCAAGTTGAGACAAATAAGGTGCTATGTATTAAAAACACATTTGCTACAATTATTTTGCAAAACTTCAACTACTACAGACTACTAAAACCCATTAAAGTTGTTCTACTTTCAGACCATGGGTTGGTTCTTCCATGGAAAATGTACCAGCAAAGCCCGACTAGATGGCAAGACAGCAATAATTTCAGGCTGCAACACAGGCATTGGAAAACAAACAGCACTGGATTTCTACAAACGAGGTTGGTTACTTGTAGAGTGAGAAGGTAGTTATTTAATTAGTGATAACAACTGAGTTAGTTATGAAATAGTATATTGCATTACAAGCCCAGGGGTTTCCGTGGAAGTTCATGAAAGCACGGAAAACTTACCGGGTGAGTTACGTACGATATTTTTCAATATACAACACCGAAAAAGTAACATAATTTTTAATCAAAACGACTTTTTATTAAAAAAAAACAATTAAAATTTATTTGATTTTCTGTTATATTTTCATTGACAGATTGATCAGCTGATTGATATAAAACTGATAATTTTATTCTTATTTGTAATACTTATCCCTCATTTTCTTTCATCTTTTATTTCACGAAAGTGAATTATTACATGTATTTTCAATTAGTTTAGTATCTTCTTTTTCAACCGCTAAATCTACAGACTGGTAAA
>JAGFPH010006950.1:26439-42986 GCA_018207615.1 Philaenus spumarius
CGCGAAATATTGCAAAATTCATTTTTAGTGCACCTCTAGGGCCTATGAGCAATATGTGTATCAATTTCCACGTCCCTAGGCCATACTTTCTTTGAGATATAAAACAAACAATATTTATGGTTTTAGGGGTTGTTTCAACACTTAAACGCTAAATATTAAAAAAAAAAATGCTTTCTTAGTGCAAATCTAAAGGCCTATGAGCAATATGTGTACCAAATTCGACGTTCCTAGGCCATATGGTTTTTGAGATAAAAACAAACAATATTTATGGTTTTAGGGGTTGTTTCAACCCTTAAACGCTAAATATTAAAAAAAAATGCTTTCTTAGTCCAAACCTAAGACCTATGAGCAATATGTGTACCGAATTCGACGTTCCTAGGCCATATGTTCTTTGAGATATAAAACAAACAATATTTATGGTTTTAGGGGTTGTTTCAACCCTTAAAAGCGAAAAATTTCAAAATTCATTTTTAGTGCACCTTTAGGGTCTATGAGTAATATGTGTACCAAATTCTACGTTCCTAGGTCATATGTTTTTTTTAGATATAAAACAAACAATATTTATGGTTTTAGGGGTTGTTTCATCCCTTAAAACACTAAATACTTTTAAAAAAATACTTTCTTAGTACAAATCTAAGGCCTATGAACAATATGTGTACTAAATTCCACATCCCTAGGCCATATGGTTTTTGAGATATAAAACAAACAATATTTATGGTTTTAGAGGTTGTTTAAACCCTTAAAACACTAAATACTTTAAAAAAATGCTTTCTTAGTGCAAATCTAAGGCTTATGAGCAATATGTGTACCACATTCGACGTTCCTAGGCCATATGGTTTTTGAGATATAAAACAAACAATATTTATGGGTTTATTGGTTGTTTCAACCCTTAAACGCGAAATATTTCAAAATCCTTTCTTAGTGCGCCTCTAGGGCCTATGAGCAATATGTATACCAAATTTCACATTCCTAGGAAGTATGGTTTTCGAGATACTGTGATGAGTGAGTCATTCAGTGGTATTTCAGCTTTATATTTAAAGATATCTACTTATATCCTACTATACATAAGTGTTTAATCGTTCAATACAGTTTAATCATATATAACATATTAAGCAGCGTCCACACTATGCCGGGCGAGGCCGAGCGGGCTGACCCGGGCGGCCTAAGCCGGGTTGGTGTGGACGCCCCGGGCGGCTTAAAAAGCCGGCCCGAGCCGAGCCGATCCCAACCCGCAGAAAGTAGGTACAGATCAAAGGATGCCGGCCCGAGCCGAACGAAAATATGTAGTGGGGACGTGCCGAGCGGCACCGGGCGGCTTTAGTTACAATTGAGCCTCCGAACGAACTAGACGTTCTCTGGGTTCTCTAAAAATTAATATTATTTAAATATTAATTTATTAATATTATTTAATTATTAATATTATTTAAATAATAAATATTATTTATTAATGGAGTGGAACGACGAACAAGTGTTGGTGTTAATTGACTTATTCAGAGAATGACGTCATCTATGGGACAGTTCGGATCCAAATTATAAATTAAAAAACAAAAGACACGACAGTCGTCGAGTAGCGTTTGAAAGTCCGATCGCTGCATTCGAAAAAAGTTGGTGAAACCAACGTCATTTCGGTATTCCAAATTCAGCGGGTCTGCTTCATCCAAAATTAAATCTTTTATCAATTCGCTCGTCCTGTACAGCTGCCGTCCTCTCCTAAGGCTCGGGCGAATCCAAAATCTTCTTGGACGTCTTTTTGGGGGCTGACTTAAAGCTATTATAATCACAGACATGGCTGACATAGCGACGTCATAGTCGGTAATCATTTTAACACCAACACTATTTAAAAAAACACACTTTAAAAAAACTTCTTGAAAGTAGTCAACGAAGTCACCAGTCTTGGTGTCGAATTGAAACATAGGTAGATATAACCCGGGCGGCCTCGTTTTCGGTGTGGACGTCGTGCCGGCCCGAACGAACCCGTCCGGCTTAGGCCGCCCGGGTCAGCCCGCCCGGCCTCGCCCGGCATACTCCGGCATAGTGTGGACGCTGCTTTATACAATACTTGATATGAAATTTTAATAAATTTGGCAATATTATTAAACGTGTGAATAGAAATATTGACAGATTGTCACATCTAGAATATTGGTGGACTGGTTTGATGAAAACCAAAATATTTTCAAGATTGACAATAAACATTGACTGTCTGAGGAAGAGATTGACAATCTTACTTCAGTCGATATTGGACTTTGATAGTGAGCGCACACGTGTTTGATGTTTATAAATTATTACTGTGCTTATCGATAGAAATTTATGAATCCAAATAGTGATACTTGGATGGGCGAAACTATGAACTCCCGGATGATTTTAATGTTGATGTAAGTGACCAGTCACCAAAACAAAATAATAAGGATGAGTTGCTGCATAAATTGTATTGAAAGTTACAGAGAACTCCCTGTATTATGGGAAGTGTCTTTAAAACAATATTCAAATAAAGATTTAAAAAAATAAAACATACGATCAACTTCTGAGTTTTTATAAATTAATCGAAACAAATGCAACTAGAGAGCTTGTTAAGAGTCTGCTGTAGTGGCGTCTTGGTTTTGTATCCCGTAAGATCAATGTTAAATTTCAAACCAATTATTTCGTTCATTTTTTATCATAACATTTTTTGCAAGGTCTCATTTTAACCACCGTGACAAAACGTATTAGTTTTGCGTTGCGCGGTTTTTTAAATCCCGTTCATTTGTTACGTAATTGACACTTTTTATGTACCGTAACAAGTTTGAACTTTTTCCTCACACAATAAAAAATGTATAATTAAAAGTGAATCGCAAGCCGGATTCTAAATTTTATAAAGAATATTCAGTTTTTTTCAACACTCAATTACAAAAGATGGATTTATAAATCGGTTTTGAATGAGTCAATGTCAAAGCGTTCAGCGGTAAGAAATTGCACTGTTTAGATACGGTACAGGATGAAGCGCTGGAGTCGCAGGTTGCTTTCTCTTTTACTGGAGCAGACCCTTAAGAAGAAAATTAATTCTCTACGAACTAATTACAGGAAAGAATTTTAAAATGTGAAAACTTTTAAAGAAACTGGCACTGGCACTAATGAAGTATATTATGTAAACGTGTCTCTCTTTAGAAGCCTCTATAGTCCATAGTCTCTTTTTCTTCCGCCGTTTTATTGATAAAACTAAAATAATAGCTACAAAAGCATTTTTACGAACTTTGACTACCATCGCAATACTAGATAGACTGTCAATAAATAATAATAGTGTCAGTGTGTAATTCGTTATAGTTTGTCAATATTTATTAACGATATTGACAATATATCATATTGATCGTGTGAAGGCCGCTTTAGACTTTTTGTCGCATCCTCATAAAATTGAGATGGAAACTTGTTATTGACAAGTCCAAAGGAGATTAAGGGCACCCCCAGTCCCATTTAACCGTAATGTTAACTTTATGTCACATATCCTTGGGACCAGACTACATAGAGACCTAATTTTTTTTAAATTTTAAACATTGATTTATTCTAGTTCCGCAGAGATAATCGTATATTTTCATAAAAAAATAATATATTTTGTTTGCAAATTAAAAAATTTTTATGTTTTAAAAACTAAAAAAATCTAGGTTTTTTATTTTTAATTTTTTTTATTGTAAATTAATTGTCATGAAACTCTCTAAGGAACTAGATATATGCACTGTTAAGATACCATAAAAAATTCATAGCTCTAAGTCTAACGGTTTCTGAGATTAGCGACATTAAACTTTAAAAAATAAAAATTACGGGAAATCGCAAAAAACTAAAATAAACTACTAAAATAAGAAGTAAATTTACCTTTAATGTAATCCAGCACCATATGATGGGTTGTTTGGATCCTCTGCCTGATTTTCTTCTTCTTGCAGGTCTATTTTCCTTTTTCTTCTGGCAATCCTGGCTGCTCAAGTCATGTTTAAAATAATTAAAAGAATTCGCTTATAAACAAGGGGCGAGATAGGCAATATGGTTGCTTTTTAAAGTGACTAAGAGGGGTATCTTTCAGTTTTATTCTGTGCAAGTCTTAGTAGCCGAGAGGTAACGTTGGGTCTTCCTGATCAAAAGATCCTGGGTTCGATTCTCGCGAGACCAGGTAGCTTATCACATGTGAAAGGTCTACTATATGATATCATACTATATCAATGCAGACGTCACAAATTTAAAATTTTTACGCGGTGCACAAATATTTAAAAAAAAAAAATGTTATTATGTAATGTTTTATATGTCAAATTACTCAAATAAGAAATAGAAAATATATAGCAGAAAAATAACACGACAATCTTTGAACAAAATAAAATACAAATTGTATAAGAAAATCAAAACAACAGACAATTCCGTGCCTTGATAGATTGTTTAATTTTTTTCAAGGGCTTATGGGTAAGTTACAATGATGAAAGTTATATCATTTTAAATGGAATGAAACGGAGTACAATAATCAGCAACAAAAAAAAAAAATTCCTGTAGAAAAAAAGTTTACCCGTCCTGGCTCCCCTTAAAGTTTATAACGAGATGCAGACGTGCAATATCCGGCTACATCAGAACTAATTAATTGTATGTTGAACTAATTAAACCTACTCTAAAATCTGTTGGTACTTTATAAAACTGCCAAATCATATCTCATTTTAAAATAGTAAAAATAATTAATTAATGTTTTCATTTTTATATTCAACGTTTTTCTAAATTTTAATATTCTATCATTAGTATTCATTCCTCACAGAATAATAAATGTTATATATTATCTGAGTTGTATTTTTCCACGATCTTCAATGCAACCGGAACTTATACAATAAAAGTTAGTAATAGCCATAGTAAATTCTGTAGATATTTAAACTTTTTGATATAAAGAAAAAATAGAATTTTTGAGTTATTATTTGCTAGGTTCACGTGTTATTATGGCATGCAGAAATGTCAAGAAAGCAGAAACAGCATGTGATTGGATAAAGGATTCATGTAAAGGTCAACAAGGGTTAGGAGAACTGGTAGTAATGCAGCTGGATGTCTCATCTCTTGGTTCTGTTAGGTTATTTGCAGAACGGATATTGCAAATAGAACAATACATTCACTTACTAGTAAATAATGCAGGTAGGCTATATATTTTCTTATCTTCCACTAGATTGCAAATTTTAAAAAGAATTGTTACAGTTGATTTGATAAAAAAATTTTGTCGATTTTCAAACTTAAATAGATGCACTTTTTAAAATGGGTTTTTAAAGAAAATGTACCGTAAAATTTGACTTGGGACACAGTGTAAAATAAATGCAAGATCAAAAGTCTACAAATTATAAAAAGCATAATTTTTCAAATAAAAATAAGTTGAAAGTTGAAATAATTTTTGTCTGTTCTTGTTATACTAGATTTAATAAAACAGTAGAGTTTTACCAATTTTATGTAAATGTGTAAATAAAAAAATGAAAAACATATTTTACGTTAGCTTGATTGTATAAAGCCTGGCTGTTCATATTACCTGATTAATATTTTGAGTTACTAAGCAAATTCTACAAGAGAAAGTCTGCGAATGTATTTTAAACAACTAACTTAACCCGTGCGAAATGTTGAATTATATGAAACAATAGGGAACTACCCATTCCTGTTTGCCACGCCTAAACACTCTGGCCAGTTGTCAGTCTCACTCCAACTGGTCAACTAGTCGCTTGCCATCAATTGCGTGTGCTTAGTGTTTGAACTGTGTTTTGTCTGTGGTTGGTGTGTTTGACTTCTCAGTCTTAGCTCTGAGATGTATCACGTTATGTGTAGTTTTACTTTGTTCACTCTTACATAGGCCTAGTTGCCTGGGTTTATGTACCGTTAGTTTTAGTCACTTGAGAACGGGAATTGATTTGTATTTCCGAAACGTCGTGTTTGATAATTTAACACACAAATGATGGCAAATGTCCGAACAAGTAATTATAATAAAATTCAAACAGAGGATAACTTAACCCTTTAATTAACAGTTTAAAAAGTAATTGAAAGTTCAATCGTAACTAGTTTTACTGAACAGTGTAACCCAGTGTCATTTATTTCTGGTTTATGCCTAGGAGTGATGATGTGTCCTTTTGCTCTGACAGACGATGGTTTTGAATCACAATTTGCAACCAATCATCTTGGACATTTTCTATTAACTTTGCTTTTGTTGCCTAAAATTCTACAGTCAGCACCGGCAAGAATTATTAATGTTTCTTCTGTTGCACATCATTTTTGTAAGTACCATAAAAAAATCCATTTTTACAAATATTTATTCATACTTGGAAGACAGAGATAAAAATTCAATAACTTTTGTGCTATTAAACTGTCTAAAAAATTTTAATTAGAAAGTTTGTATTTTTAGTGAAATTTTTTCAAATACCAAATGTTTTAGAAATATGAAATATTTCAGAATACCAGCAATTTTATTCTTGTTTAAGTTTCTGACAATTATATTACGTGTTTCATTCTCATTATATGAAAGAAAATAAGGTTAGAAATGTCTCTTATTAACTTTTGTAGTGTAAGCTTTCAGTTTTTGACAGTTTCTTAAACAATCTAATGTTCTTTGGTAATTTTCAAAGATTTTAAAAGAATATGAACATTTGAATTAAGGTATTTATTTTTTGTTAGTTTCTACTCTGCTAGTATTTAACTAAATATATATATACAAAAGGATCTTAGTTTCCTTTACTTTTATTTCTATTTAATCTTTAATAATATTGACAGTACTTTCTAGGCAAATCAATGTTCTTTGAAGACATAAACATGGAAAAGTCTTATGCAGCTGGACCTGCTTATGCTCGTAGTAAACTGTCAAATGTTCTGTTTACAAAAGAATTAGCAAAAAGATTAGAGGGTACGTATAATTTGTTATTCTTGTGCAATCTAGTACTAAGCCAAAATATTGTTTTTTAATTTGTAGCATATTTCATAATTATTTAATGTAATAAATAAAATCTCACCAGAGTTTGGTAATATACTTTTACAGGCTTTGCGAAAAAAAACCCTTTAACTTACAAATTTAATAAAAATAAAACTTATCTTTACTACTTAAACTTTTCTAAAATAAATAACTATTCAAATTATTTTTGTTTTGCTTTAAAAATCATAACAAAGCCCTCAGATAATCCAAAGTAAAATTGTTTTATGTCTAACAAGTTTTAGAGCTTTGATAACCAAACAAATTGTTAAGTGATTCCAAAATTTTAAGGAACGTATATAGCTGTTCTGGAAATATTTCAAAATCCATTCAAAAATAACATATTTGATCAAAGCAAAAACCATCATCCCCTTGTCGTGTTCTCGTTTTGCTTGTGATGGATGCCATTGGCAATATACCTTGAAAAGGCCTCTTAAAATGTACAGTTACATTATTTTTAAGTAAAATGAGTTTCAAAGGATAGATAGAAAATGGAACGCAACAGGTTGTTGACAGCAAATTCTACCCACGGTGGGTCACTAAATATTATATTAATAATTTTAGCATTTATTAAATTAGTATGACTATATCTGCACATTTTACCATCTATAAATTGCAAATACACATCTCAAAACAAACCTCATTTAAATACTGTACTTTCATCTGGCAGAAAAATCAACAGATCTAGTTTGCAGACTTAGCTTTACGGTAAGTGGTCAACACAATTTGCAGTTACTTCAAACCATATCTAACTGAGCAAAATATGTATGCGTGGAAGTTAAATTAATTTAGGTTTCTTGTTATTTGTAAATTTTGTTTATGCTAGTAAATGCTAAATTAAATAAGCTTTAGAAGATCTGATGTGAAATTCTTAGAATACACACACTATTTTTATTTTGTGTATAAAAGTATAGATAGGCTAGTACACATAACAATACCATATATTATGTAAAATCGAAAACCCACTCACTCATTCACTCACTGATTAACTCACCTCCTAGGAACGTAAAATTTGGTACACATTTTGCATATAGGCTCTAAGAAAGGGTTTTAAAATATTTTTCCTTTAAGGGTTGAAACAACCCCGAAAACAATAAATATTGTTTGTTATAAATATATCTCAAAAACTCTACCGGCTAGGAACATGAAATTATTTACACATATAATTGCTCATATGCGCTAGAGGCGCACTAAGAAAAGAGTTTCAAATGTTTGTCCTTTAAGGGTTTAAACAATCCCTAAAACCATAAACATTGTTTGTTACATTTTCCTTAAAGCTAGAACGCTGAAGTTTTGTACATTTATTTCTTACAAGATACTTTTAAAAAGTAAACCAGTTTTACATTTCGTTACGTGCTGCTAGGTGTGAAAATATGATAACAATCCCTAAAAACAATAAATATACAATTTTATACTTCCTTAAAGCTAGAAAGCTGATAATTTGTAAATGTATTTCTTACAAGATACATAAAAAAATAAACCACTGTTACATTTTGTCACGTTCTGTTATGGGTTGGAAATGTAATGACAACCCCTAAAACAATAAATATTAATTGTTATACTTTCCTTAAAACTTGAGAGCTGAAATTTTGTACATTTATTTCTTACAAGACACATATAAAAACTAAACCAGTTTTACATTTTTTACGTGCTGCTTATGGGTGAAAATGTGATAACAATCCCTAAAAATAATAAATATTAATTGGTATTTTTTCCTTAAAGTTAGAGAGCTTAAATTTGGCAGTTATTAATTTTAAGACAATATTTAAAGTCGTAGCTGATCAAAACTATCCTGATCTATGCATTCGCATATTGAGGACGTAGCTGGGTGATCTGCAACATCCAGCTAAGAATGTGATTTACCAGTCTGTAGATTTAGTGCTCTTCACTCTAAAATTTTAATTTTTTAATTTATTTAATTTATTTAGGCCACATACCGTGACGAATACGATCGGCTCGCAGTCAGTCTACAATAAATACCAAACTAATTGAAAATACATGTGATAATTCACTTTCTTGAAATCAAATATGAAAGAAAATGAGAGAAAAATATTACAATTTGTAATAAAGTGATGCAAAAAAAAATCCCCGTAGCAAAGCACGGGTATTCAGCTAGTCTATATATATAAAAACCAAATCCACTGACTCACTGATCACGATCACTCAAAAACTACTGAACGGATTGGAACGAAATTTGGTATGTAGCTTCTCTAGGGCCATTGGTGCTCACTAAGAAAGGGTTTTAAAAAAAACGAAATTTTAGGTGCGGTTTGGGGGGGTCAAAGTTACTAAATCACGATTTCTCCAAAACCGTTGAACGGATTGGAATGGAATTTGGTATGTAGCTTCCCCTAGGGCCATAGGTGCTCTCTAAGATAGGGTTTCAAAAATTTTAGGATACGTTTGGGGGGTCAAAGTTACTAAATTACGATTTCTCTAAAACCACTGAACGGATTGGAATGGAATTTGGTATGTAGATTCCTCTAAGGCTGTAGGTGCTGATAAGAAAGGGTTTCAAAATATTTGAAATCTTCAGGGGGGCTTGGGGGAGTCAAAGTTACTAAATCACGATTTCTCCAAAACCATTAAACGGATTATAATGAAATTTGGTATGTAGCTTCCCCTAAAACCATAAGTGCTCGCTAAGAAAGGTTTTCAAAAAATTCTAAATTTTAGGGGAGGTTTCACGGGATCGAAGTTACTAAAAAAAACCACCGAACGGATTGGAATTAAATTTGGTATGTGGCTTCCTCTAAGACCCTAGGTGCTCGCCAAGAAAGGGTTAAAAAGAATTCAAAATGTTAGGGGGGTTTGAGGGGTCAAAATTACTAAAAAAAAAACAACGAACGGATTTTTGGAATTAAATTTGGTATGCAGCTTCCTTTAGTTCCCTAGGTGCTCGCTAAGAAACGGTTTAAAAAATGTTTAATTTTAGGGGAGGTTTGGGGGGTTAAAGTTACTAAAAATCCCATAAGAAATACATAGTGTAATATATTTATTGATTTAATATATATATTTGGTTAATATACATTTAACTTTGATTTGTCTATCCGTGCAAAGCCAGATCGGGCCAGCTAGTCTATAATAAAACACAAGGAAAATATATTACACCTATAACATAAATATATCCTACTCCAGTTTTATTTTCAATTATATTGTTTAACTATATCACTTTTATTATTGTCAGTATGCACGATAATAAATAGTTTTATATTTAATGATTTTGTTTAACTAGGCCCTAAATCACTTTTATAATTGTCAGTATGCAAGTACGTGATTTTTCAGGTACAAAAGTAACCGTTTACAGTCTACATCCTGGTGTAGTAGATACAGAACTCAGCCGCCACTGGAGCTCGACAATATTGCCTGGTGTGACCTGGTTTTATCAAAATATTTGCGGATACTTTATAAAAACTCCAGAACAAGGAGCTCAAACTACAATTTATTGTGCTGTTGATGAGAAAACTGCTAACGAATCTGGTCTTTACTACGTGTAAGTTTTATTTTATCTACAAGCAATGTTAAGAGTTTTTTTTTCTACTGCTGGAAGAAATCCGATAATTAATTCTTTATACAATTCTATATGATTTTCCAATATAAGATTATCATGAAATTTACTCTGTCTTTTTATGTTAAATCAATTTTATCACTGGGCAAATGTACTTCTGCTGCCAAAGATCATAAAATTCATATTAGGCTACTACCATATTATCCCAGCTGCCATTCACTTTAGGAGATTGATGTAACTTTAGTTAATTAATGCAACAGAACACTGCACATGGAGCTCTAACACAAGTTATACAATTTTAGCCTAATTGCTAGCATTCAGTTTCCATTATTAGCGAATTTCCATAGGAAAAATGAGCTATTGCAGTGGCCCTTATGGTGAGACAGAAGGTCGGGAGTAGCAAATGAGCACCGATAATGGTCCCCAGAACACGTTTTGGGATGTCATTAAAATTCATATATATGTGTATGTATGTGTTCGCACTCTAGCGACCGCATTTTAAGTCCGATTTGGTACAAATTTGGTACACGTGTTGGTTGTCTACGTCGCTCGGACGAGTTCGTTAGCAAAAAAAAATCCAACAACCGGAAGTACGTTTTTTGACCGGAAGTAACTATTTTTTACATTTTTACTACGAGAATGAAAGTTTTTTAGAGTTTTTTCTAAAAATATAAATTTAGGATGTTTTTCTGCATATTTAGATTTTTACGCGACCTTATAGCTCGCTTGGTTCCCCTAAAATCGACAGAAACGTAAAATACCATAAAAGTAAACGGTTCGAAGCCAAACTCTCGAGGCTACTAGGAAGAAACAAATTCTACTCATATATTGCGTACACACAGACAGCTGTTCAACGCTTTCGTGAGTAGACCTATTTCCCAAATTGTTGGTTGAAAAACATAAACTTAATTTTGGAAATTCGCTCAACTCACGTCAGCGGTTCAGCTACGTGGTCGAATTATTTACATATAGTCCAGCCAGAAAGAAGAAAAAATGACATACAGTAACTTAAATTTTTGTTACATAATTACATATTGCTTATTGTAAATCATCACTGCTTATTTTCTTTATCTTTTATACATAGAGGTAATTATATAATCTACGGTACTTTGTGTTAAGCATAGCATGTGTTTCAACAATGTATAAAACTGTATGTTTTATTCATCAGCTTTTATGGAAGGTTCTTGAGGCATTCTCATTCTTGTAACCCTGCCTTATAATGAATAGTAATTTATGTGTGTGTTACTTAGACTTAGTTGTTAAATTTGTCTTTAAAAGTAGTTAATGTTTAAACTAAAAAGTTTAAGCTAGGCAGAACAAAAATTAAAGAATACAAAGCTATCATGATTTAAACTTTGTATGAAATGAATAAGAAAATTGAAAATCTAGAAAGAATGCATACTTCAAACTGCATAACGTCTAGGATCACAGTAGTGGAGGATTCGCAGAAACAATGTTGTATGTTTAAAATCTATAAATATAAGGAAAGTAAACATGCAGTTTATAACTGTATTGAAATAAGTAGGCATCTATATTTATACTAATACTAGCTGACCCGTGCGAAGCATTCGCATTCTAACTTACTTAAATCCCACTTAATTAAAGTACACTATACTATACGATACTAAATATACAATTAATTAAAAATAGCAATGTAGTGGCGTAACGGCAGTTCTCCAGCTGGGTATTGTTATCATCAGTGTTGATAACGCCAAGAAAATATCCCTACAACTTACTTGATCTTACATCACTATTACTTTCGGTTTCTTTATTTCTTTTGTTTTTTTTTTTATTTCATTTTATAATTGTATTTTGTATATTTTCTGGTGTAGCGGATAAGGAAAGCTTTAAAATGATGTCTCATTCATGTAATTTGATGATGTATTACGGAAGTAATGGTGTACCGACAAAAAAATGGCCTTGGGAAATAATATATGTGATTATAAAGAGGTAAAGTTTGTTTGTTTGTATGTAGGGGGTAATCTCTGGCGCTACTGAACCGATTGAAAAAATAGTATTACTAATAAAAAGCTACACTATCCCTGAGTAACATAGGCTATAATTCATTTCGGTAAAAACCTTTTTTTAGTTTAATATTTGTAAATATAGTCGGAAAAAATCTTAGGTTGGGCCTGGAATGATAAACCAACACATATGTATTTACATTTATTACCATAGCAAAAAATTGAATAAAATAACAGATAATAAATATAGATGTTTGCTTCAATATTTCCATTAACAGCTGATTTCAAAATTTGAAGCAATTGTTTTTGTATTTCTAGCTTTTAGGTTAGGGTTTTAAAGTGTAGACCTGAGCTTTGCTGGTTCTTTTAATTATTATTAACTGCTGTTATAAAATATAAGAAATAATTTGGTTTGAACATTTAGCATTATTTACCATCTTAGTTTTGAGGTTATTATTAATACTACAACTTTATTATAAATAAAACATAACGTATGTTTTTAGAAGGTTCCATCGGGGGTTGGCGTGCGAAGCACGCAGGGGTCTCCCCTAGTATATATATAAAAGCCAAATCCACTGACTCACTGATCACGATTTCTGAAAAACTACTGAACGGATTGGAACGAAATTTGGTATGTAGCTTCCTCTAGGGCCATAGGTGCTTACTAAGAATGGTTTTCAAAAAATTTGAAATTTTACGGGTGTTTGGGGGGGGGGGTCAAAATTACTAAATCACGATTTCTCTAAAACTGTTGAACGGATTGGAATGAAATTTTGTATGTAGCTTCCTCTAAGGCCATAGGTGCTCACTAAGAACGGTTTTCAAAAAATTCGAAATCTTAGGGGGTTTGGGGGGGTCAAAGTTACTACATCACGATTTCTCTAAAACTTCTGAACGGATTGGAATGAAATTTGGTATGTAGCTTCCTCTAGGGCCGAAGGTGCTGATAAGAAAGGGTTTCAAAAAATTTTAATCTTAGGGGAGGTTTGGGAGGGTCAATGTTACTAAAAAACCACCGAACGGATTGGAATGAAATTTGGTAT
This sequence comes from Philaenus spumarius, assembly GCA_018207615.1. Lineage (NCBI taxonomy): Eukaryota > Metazoa > Arthropoda > Insecta > Hemiptera > Aphrophoridae > Philaenus > Philaenus spumarius. The sequence continues at coordinate 39,877 of JAGFPH010006950.1, forward strand.
GCAGCTTCCTCTAGGGCCGTAGGTGCTCGCTAAGAAAAGGTTTCAAAGTTACTAAAAATCCCCATAAGATGTTACATAGTGTAATATATTTATTGATATATTATTGTTAATATACATTTAACTTTGATTTGTCTATCCGTGCAAAGCCGGATCGGGCCAGCTAGTTTGATCATAAATGATACAAAGCGTTGTTATTATTATTATGCTAGCTGGTACCTGCGGCTTCGCTCGCACCTGTGATTAAATAAATAAAAGGACTATCGGCTAAATATTGTGCCTTACTTTTACACGCAATTACAAACAACTATTTTAGATCCGACTTCCATGGCCTAAAAACTCACAGTGAGTTTTGCCCAAATCGATCTATGTATACCTTTTAGGCCTACGTAAATTATTAGCTATGCACCAATAAACTCTAAAATCCCGATTTCCACCAGTTAAACTCATAACTTACGAACGAACATAAGAATTACAAATCAGGTTTTGAGGTGTATTTAACATCTATGCATACTTGCATTTCACATTATTGCATACTGTTTTGATATATATTTAACGGTTAAACCAGCATATACAGTAAAATAAAACACATACAATCTTGTCAAAGTGTTAAACTTTTGATCCAAATCTGTTGTTTTATTTATAATGATCGTGTTACATTCACGAAACCCCTCATTTTTACATTTTTTTCAATTTTTAAATATTAACCCTAAATATTTCCGGGATAAAAAGGTTGCCTAGATTAATCTCTGTTAAGTCCTTTACATGCAAATGAAAGTTTCGTCAAAATTTGTTCAGTGATTCTGGAGATTCGCCCGGACAAACGGACAGAAAATTAAAAAACGCATGTTTAGGTTTGTGTAAAGTGTGAATAACCAAATGTGCTTAGAAAAAAGTATTAATTTCGAAATTACAGACAGACACTTCAATTTTATTTATATGTAAGTTATACATGAATTGAAATATTATATAATACAGTAGTACACATTATATTACACTAGGGGCACTTCCCCTGGACGCTTCGCGTCCCAACCCCGCCTCGGCCTACGGCCTCAGATGGCTGCTTCGCTTCGCTCGCAATTGGAAAACTCTCTAAAGGCTCTCGCTAATCTTTGGCTCGTTTGTACCTGGGTGAACGAGCATCTGGATTGTTTCTATAATGTATCTATTCGAATATTTAGTGACTTTGAAAGAGATATAAAAAGAAGCTGTACCTATTCGCCTTCTGAGTGACTTGAATGGTGGTATAAAAAGAAGTTCAGATTTTAAATTTTATGCGCATTTTTCAGACCTTATTCGCGTTTTTGAAGACATAAGACCTAGCGTATTTAATTACTGATGTCAAAAAACCCCTGTATGCAAATTTTCATCAAAATCGTTAGAGCCGTTTTCAAGATCCGCGACAGATACAAAGACACTAGAATTGCTCATTTAAAGTAACTAGGGGCTCTGCCCTTGGATGCTTCGCGTCCCAACCCCGCCTTGGCCTTCGGCGAGGCTTAAATAAATTATGAAAACAGGCTTAAATATATTAACAATAATTACAAGATTAATTACAACCTCAAATAGGCCTACATGATTTAGAAACGTAAGAGGCTTCCATTACGATTTTAGTCCTAGTTCTACTATTTTCTGTCAAATAAAGTTTTGAAACCAGGCCTAAATATAGTAAAAAATATTGCAGGATTAACATAACCTCAAAACTATATTTCAGAAATGAGCCAGGCCTATATTACAAAATTGACTATTAGAATTTATCCATCTTTACCAAGTTTACCTTTTTTTTTTTGACAAAATAAATGTTAAATCATGCCCAATTTATTCTAATTCCAACGTGCTAAAGCAGTATAAATTAGCTTGTTTTTTAACAGTAATTTAAAGCTATCCAATTAACAGCTGATAAAACAGTATAAATTGGCTTGTTTATAAACAGCTGTTTTGATCGCTTTATTTATTATTTCGTTGTTATTTTGTAACCAACATGGCAATACAACATGGCAAATTTTAACATAGGGTCTTATGGGTAAGACCCTATGTTAAAATTTTTCAACTTTGAAATTAGATTTTCTCAAAAATTTGTGTTTTTACACGAAATACAACTATATGGGTGTAGGGCCTATTTAAATATCAAAACTACACCTAAATACAAAATTTCTTTGAATTCGTTAGAGCCGTTTTCGAGATCCGCGACAGATACAAAGATACAAAGAGAGATACAAGAATTAATTGCTCATTTAAAGTAATAGGATAGGATTGATACTATATTTTCTTATAAAATATCTTACACGAAACGGTTATATTTGATATGATAAAGCAAACACATTTAATTTGATCATTTAAGTAAATTTGCCAATAAATTATAACTTTTTCACAAAATCATCTAAAACATGGAGAAAATGCTAACAATAACGCATTGAAATATGTAATAAACATTACAATGTTAACATATTTTTCAAAAAATAATTAAACTTAATATGGCTGTGTAATTAATTTATTCATGTATAAAGCACTCAGCAATGGCAGAATGCGATTACAATATTTATTATGATTTGAAAGCTGATTAAGGATTAGTCAAAGTGTGAGGTTATACGAATATAATAATTAATTAGAACTATAATCGAATATCTTGTAAATAAATTATAGATCAGATACATTTTGTGTTGACAAGTTCATAAAACAAAAATTAGGGGAAAAATTCTGGAGGCGCTGGGCTCCTGGTAGCTCTCACATGCTAAGCGAGCGCTCTATCTGAGCTATGCTCCCAGTTATTGTAAAACAAGTTATCAATCTACTTCGGCTTATGTTATAAGTAGACCTTTTTATAGTTTTTATATAGGAATTTAAAAAAAATTTCGGAATAAAAAGTAGCCTAAAATATTCTCTGAAAAGTCATCTACATGTTAATGAAGGTTTCATCAAAATCGGTTTAACCGTTCCGGAGATTAGAGCTACCAAACAGACACACAGATCACAGATAGACTGACAAACAAAAAAATTATAAATGTGTATTTAGGTTTTTGTAATGTGTGAATAATCATATGATCTTAGAAAAAAAGCTTATATTATGAAGTCACGGACAGACACTTCAATTTTATTTATACAGATTGCTAAAT
>JAGFPH010006950.1:50685-63063 GCA_018207615.1 Philaenus spumarius
TTCAAGCTTTTTTAAAGTCAAATTATGTTATTAATTATAGGCAACATAGTGTAAGGTTGCATTAAGGCAACATTATTTTTATGAGTAAAGTTTCATCGATTTCCAAGAAATGTTGATCTATGAAATAAAAAGCTACACTATCCCCTGAGTAATATAGGCTATAATTCATTTTAATAAAAACATTTTGTATTTCAATATTTGTAAATTTAGTCGGAGAAATCTTAGGTTAGACCTAGAATGATGAACCAACACATGTAGGCCTATTTACATTCATTGCCACAGCGACCAATTGAATAAAATAACATATAAAACGACTGTTTGCTAAAATATTTCCATTAACAGCTGGTTTCATACTTTGAAACAATTATTTGTATTTCTAACTTTAAGGTTAGGTTTTTATTTAAGTGTAGACCTGAGCCTTGTTGTTTCTTTTAACCTTTATTATAACTGCTGTTATAAAATATACGAAACAATTTGATTTGAACATTTAACATTATTTACCATCTTAGCTTTGGGGTTATTATGAATACTAAACAATTATTATAAAGAAAACATGATTATGTGTATAGAAAGTTCCAACGGGGTTGGCGTGCGGAGCACCCAGGGTTTCCACTAGTATTGTAAATTTTTGATTTATAACGAAACAATTTTTTAGTATTTTTCAAAAACCCTTACTTTTGCAACTTTGGTTTACCAATTTGATTTCTTTTTCTTTTGAAACGCAAAAATAGTTAGAGAAATTTGTTTAAATATTTTGTTTACATGGCAATGTTCTCCATACTTTCCTGAACAATAAAATGTATAATTGTGTACACTTTACGTGAATAGAATACATTCTATCTAAGTGATAAAATTGAAGAAACAACACTTTTGTTTCTTCAATGGTGATAATGACAAGTGTATAAGCAGTAAAATAGTGTCTGACACTTAAACGGTTAAAACATCTATTTGTAGAGTATTAAAATTGTTTTATGTTCGACGTGGACAGAATTTATACCGTAACTGAAATGCTTTTGTATGTTATTAAATAATTTTTAAGAGTAACAAAAATAAAAAAAGGTGGTACAAAAAAATTATTTTATTTATTTGATGTATAACTCTTTTAAAAAATATATATAGTCCTAAAATACGCTAGGATACAATTACAATTAAAAAAAGATAATTACAAAATTATTTTAGTACAGTAATAAAAATCAATATTTGTTAGTAGTCAAATTCACAATACATAAGTGTAATCCCGTGACAAAATTTTGACATAAGTAATCTAGGGTTAATACTGAAATAAAACTCAATGTTGTATTCACCACAACTTTTTATTTATCACCTAGACTACTATTTTTTAATTATTTCATTGATAATTTGTTTATATTTATTTTTATTTATTATTTATCCTTCGGTAGGCTAACTAAAAAAATAACAATTTTAGATAATTTCAATTTTTGACAAGTATATTTAGTGCTAGTAATAGTAGGCCTAGTAATCATAACAAAACCAATAAACTGGAAAAATCACCAACTTATTGATGGTAAAAGGTTTTACCCTAATAGAGCTACTTAAATTTGTCAACTCTTTAAAAATTCATATTTATAGATTAAACCAAATTTACCTGTTCACAACAATGTGAATAATAAATAACGAAGAGAAATGAGAACTAATAACAAAAATTAGATTAGCGAACATTCAATCGCCGCAAGAAGGGAGTAACTATGGTTCTGATTACAATATTATTATATAGGACAGCTAAAACTTTCATTAAAAAAAATTTATGTCAGTATTTACTACATTTTATTCTCTACATTTCTATGTCTTTGAATGCCTCCCGAAAGCAAAAGTAAAAAACTTCGTCACTTAGGATAGTTTTTATGTCATTCAAACCCGTATATTATATTTAGGGTTGTTTCAAAATTATACGCCTAGGAATATTTGACCATGGACATGGATCATTTTAATGCTCACTTTATTACCTTTCCATCGATACCAAAAACATAATTTTTAGACAATCATAAAGTATTTAATTTGCAGTTTGAGCAAAAGCTTACAATTAATTGCGCTCGGAACAATAATTGTGCTGGTTCAGAGTATCTCGCACGTGACGTAGCTGCGCGGGCCGGTCGAGTTCACGCTCCTCGATGCACACGCATTCTTTAATACGCCTTGGGTCTTGGGTCTGGACATCTCATTCTGGATTGCCAAAAGTTTTAAAGCCGGCTACTAGTTTTTAATTTTCTGAAATAAATGTTCAAACCTTTAGTGTATCAGTGAAAATATGAAGAAATTAGCCCTTCATAAACATGAATGTGCAGTTTACATGTTTATAGTAGCAGCCAGTAATGCCAGTATTGAAGTTGTAGAGATTTCACACAAACTCCTCAAACATTATTGACAAAGATCTGAATTTTCAAAGTAATTTTTAAAACATTACATTTTCTTATCGCTGAAAAATAACCTTTTTCTGCAATAATTTGTAACCGGCGAAATATTGAATATTTCGGAGGATGGTTCAGAGGTCTATAATAGAAAATCTGATAGTTGGTGCCTGAATTTTCTGTTGATTAAAGTTGAACTTATTGTTATTAGTTAAGAATTTAACTAGTTAATTTATTTTTCCAAGCGCAAATAATTTTTATAAATTAAAAACAAAAATTCTGTTTACAAAGAAACTGAATTAATACATATGAAAATAAATCAACCATAAACACTTCAAACTAAACTAAACGTAAATAAATTTTTTTTAACAAATCTGTATAAGGTACAAATTTACCGAGTTAAAAATCCCCGTCAGCATAGTTAGGGAGGCCTAGATAAAGTCTGTTGTTTTTAAATATAATTTTTTTACATGGTGTATTTCTGATATGTATCTAATTAATCTGCCTGTGATTTTTCACGGGGCTTTCTAGTGTAAATAATAAAATAAACTGGTACATATTACTAAACAAACAATTCTTAATTTTTGTGTTAAGCATCTTAAATAAAATCAAACTGAAAATAAATATATAATAACAAATAATAATACTGTATCCTATATGTAATACATTGGATTTATAGATATGATTTATTTTTATTTTCAGTATCTTCCATTTTATGAAACACTGACAAAGGACAATGGTTGGTCAATAGGTTGAATAAACCGTATGACGGCCTAATATGAAAAAAATGTCTCGAAATATGGAAATAAGTCGTGTAAACAATCTAAAGTTTATAGGTTACGCTATGACATCAATCGGATGATTACAGTGGCACATTATTAGGCCATTATGTTTTTCCATATTTTGGTACAGAAGAAGTGTCATTAGCTCTTGCTAATACTAACAATATATAGTGTTTCAAAACAACTTTCTTCAGACTGCCCCTAATACAAATAAGAACATTCCTTAATTCAATGCACGTTTCTCGGAAGCCCCACAATCTGACCTTAATCACATGTTAACCGACTTCCGAAGGTAGCACATCGTGGAGTGATGGTTCCAAGCTTGGCTAGACCTAATTCTGGTTTTACTTTGAGACTATGGACTTGTTTGCAAACTATTCTATTGTTGCCTTCGCGATGTTTCAAGGTAAAACAAAGTGTAATTATTAAACAATAATAGTGTCGTATAACATGTGACTAATGTCTATATAAAATTTATTGACGTTTGGTAGCCTACATAATATACATACACCACAAAAGTTCAACTAATTAATCTTAGATATTTGTATTTTCGTTCAGAATTTGTATTTTGCGAACATATATGTAAAATTTCATCGAAATCATGTTTTCTATCAGAGGTTGTTTCTATTATTAAATTTTGTAGCATATAAAGGGACACATTTACAGCGAGTAACTTAGATATTTCAAATACCTAAATGATATAATGTGTTCAAATCAGTAGATAATCTAAGGGAGTTTGACTATCTGAAACCAGCACCCCAAACTAAAACAAATTTCGAAATCTATATATCTAATTCCGTAAGCCCAAATTTGCAAATGAAATTGTGAGCGAACGGTAGATCGTAGTAAGCAGGGAGAGATCTTATTTTAGAGGTCTGGGCATGAAGTTTTGGGGGAAAATATTCATTTTTGTTAATTGTGTCACGAAAATTTGTTACGGAATAAAATAATGAGCATTTTAGTAGCATAGGAATATGTAGGTGTAAATCAGGTGATTTTAGTGTTAAAAACAGGTGATTGTATATAATAATTCCCATTTAAATAGCATGGGAATATATAGGTGCAAATCAAGTGATTTTAGTGTTAAAAACAGGTGATTGAATATAAATTGGAAAATTCAGCTATCATAACAACACCTGAATGTGCAGTTTTGTGATGTGTTTTGTTATTGTAGCTGTGTTTTTGTTTCAAAGTGAGAATTGAAATCAAAGCTTAGGCTATATTATTAACACATTATACAAATATTTCAACTGTACTTTTTTACTGTAATGAATAACGCTGGAAGACCACCTTGCAAAGGTAGGCCATCACGAAGAGGTATTGCTCCTAGAAATGTAGCCTATATATAGGGGCTATCATTGACCCTACAAGCCACTAGTAAAAAATATTGGTTAATAAACTCAACTGACAGCAGCTGACTGAGAGTAGGCTACTTGTTGGCAAGCAAACAAGTGTATACAATGCGCAAGGATTGATTGTAACTTTTTTATTTTACTAGCTGGCCCTATCCGGCTTTGCACGGACAGACAAATCAAAGTTAAATGTATATTAACAAAAAATATATTATATAAATAAATATATTACACTATTATGTATTTCTTATGGGGATTTTTAGTAACTTTGACCCCCCCCCCAACCTCCCCTAAAATTTTGAATTTTTTAAAACCCTTTCTTAGCTAGCACCTAGGGCCCTAGAGGAAGCTACATACCAAATTTCATTCCAATCCGTTCAGTAGTTTTAGAGAAATCTTGATTTAGTAACTTTGACCTGCCAAACCACCCCTAAGATTTCGAATTTTTTGAAACCCTTTATTAGAGAGCACTTATGGCCCTAGAGGAAGGTACATACCAAATTTCATTCTAATCCGTTCAGTAATTCTAGAGAAATCGTGATTTAGTAAATTTGACCCCCGGCCCAAACCCCCCTAAAATATAGAATTTTTTGAAAACCTTTCTTAGTGAGCACCTATGGCCCTAGAGGAAGCTACATACTAAATTTTGTTCCAATCCGTTAAATAGTTTTGAAGAAATCGAGATCAGTGAGTTAGTGGATTTGGCTTTCATATATATAGGTAATTTTAAAACCCCTTATAAGTAAATGTATACTTATGAATATTTGGGGCCACTAAACTCATAAATCTGCCACTGTCTCGAATAATATGCCTACTTAAAGAGCTAGACAAGCGATCATATTTATATAGTTACGCTATATAATTTTTAATCCATCCTGTTCATATTATCGACTCTAGCCTATGCCTATAGGCCTATACCTATCTTTGTACTTGTTGACTGTAAAGAAAGTTACGCCTTTTTACTTAGCCAATAATAAGATTCGAAGTGGATGCTTCCAGACACCAGGCTATTTAAAAAATGTTTTGGCAAAAATGTATAAATTTTGTGTACCAGTGAAAAAATATCACGGCAGAAACCGGCCGGCACACAACGTGTTCTGCTACGTAGCTTAATTTTAAAGATTATAAAACCGTGATATTCGTGCATATTATGCATTTGTACAAACATAGTTGTGTAATCGTTGTGATTGTAATGTGTAATTTGTGTATAAATGTATTAATTTATTTTGTGAACACTAGAATATTAGTTAAATGCCAGTGAGGACAACGCAACAGAACGGCGGAAATAAAACACATTTTAACATGATGATCAAGGATCCGACGATGACGGTTTAACCGTCGAAACTAGTATCCTAAGTAGGAAGGAAACATTGGATTGTCAGACGGAAATACAAGGTAATTAACCTTTCTAATATATTCTTTTATTTAAAGGTTAGAGTTTGGTAAAGGAAGCGCCATCGGTATATTTTGTAAAGAATATTTCAGTCAAAAGGCAGCACAAAAACACGAGCTAGACAGATTTGTTTTGCTTACAGAAGTTGGCGGGACAAACCGGAAACTTCGCGGGAAACATTTAAATATTTCTTCGCGTTTCACTGGTCTACAGTTTTCTTACACAGATGTCACGTGACTTGTGAAAGGCTGTAGTTTCGTCATCATTTACCGATATAACTCAGTTGTTGTTGCATGTCTTCAAGAGTTAAATTATTATTGTCTGTGTATATACCGTAGTCCGGTTCTTGTGTTTAGTTATTCTTTAGGCCTACTGTTCTTACACTTTAAGAATTAGGGCTTTTAAAGTGTGTGCGTTTACTCTTGAAATACGTAAGTACACAAATGTAGCTAAATACTACCATTTAGATGAAATGTTTACTTCATTAAAGATGTATGATTAATTGCTGCAAATATATTACTCGCAAGTAACAAGTTTATAAACTTTAAATGTATATTGTTATTAAGTTAGCTAAAAAGTGACACAAAACTTAGTTTACGTTCTTACTCTTAAAGAGACGAAAGACAGGAAGAGGAAATAACTAATAGATCCTATATCGTTTTATTCACTATGCTATTCTATTCAGTCATTCAGGCATTTATTGTATTAAGTTAGAATACTATTTGTGTACACAAAAGAAAATTATTTATTTATTTAGTCTACTATTTAGTAGTAGTTTATTTAGTAACCATAGTGACTGAAGTTTAGTAATACCGTAACTGAACTAGACGTGGGATAGTCTCGTCAAACAAAGCTTCATCATAAATAAATAAAGCACATAATTAGTTATCTACTATTACTACAAAACAGTAAAAAAGTGATCTTACAAAGTTTTTTGAGTTGAATAAATAAATGATACAATAATAAACAAACTATTGTATTATATTAGAAGGTCATGTGTTTATATCCAGCACGTGTTTAGGCCTATTTGACAGACTAGTAGGCCTAAGTAGAACTAACTGTAATCGTACAGTGTTATGTCCGAGACATTATTTATCTCTTTATGTCACATGTTTCTAAATTAAATACCTAACGAATAAAATCTCAACACTAGGCCTGACTAATACTCTTCATAGGCTACTCTGACCAAAATAACTTTGAATTTGTCTGAGCGAATTGCAGTCATTCCCTTTTCTATACATGTTTTCTATATATACTATACACTATTATACTAAACCTGCAGTAAGTAGGGTAGTTTAGTCAACAGTAATCAAAAGTAATGCTGTAGGCCTATACAATTTAGTATTTCTATCTGTCAGTTAGCCTATTTATCTGGTTCCGGACTTGACATCCTTCACCGGGTGGGTGAAATATGAATATAAAATATAAGTAAAATATAAATATAAAGCTATAGTTATAAAAAATTGTAGGCTATTTTATTAGCGAACTAGTAAACCCCCGTGAAAAATCACAGGCTGTATTTCTTAGATACACATAAGAAATACACAATTTAAAAAACAAACTATTTACAAACAACATTAAGGCCTACTTATCTCGGCATACCTAAACATAACCACAAACTATAATCTACACTGGGTTTGTTTAAGTATGATGGGCGAAATCAGCTGTTAAAAGAATAGGTAGGCCTATTTCTTCTTTAAATTTGTATAAACAAATTATATTGATGGTAAAAGGTTGTATTTATACAGGGTGTATCAGGAAGAAACGGAAAGAATGGCAGGACGTGTTCTACTGGTGAAAATAATGAAAAAAGTTCCTTTAAACATAGGTCCGAAAACGCTTCGTTTTCCAGATATCCGCCATTTTGTTTTTTGTACAAAATAATTCATATCTAGAGAACGGTTTTACTGATTGAGTTAAAACTTGGTATGAAGTTTAACCTGACAATGATATACCTCAAGAAAAATAAACGAATAAATCCAATCATGCGTTTCAAAATGGCGGCTGTTTGAAAATTTCAAACCTAAATTACTCCAAAACCGTACATTTTAACGAAAAATGTCAAGACACCTTTTTTGTAGCCCTTTTGATTCCCTATCGGATGGTGTAACTGTCAAAACAATCGGATGAAGGATAACAGTTAAGTTATGTGTACTAATTGGTTTGTTCAACTCGGCATCCTATACAAACACAGTAAATACTACAATATTGTATGGACATTTGTTGTCATTACCTTTTAACTTAGCTATTATCCTTCATCCGATTGTTTTGTTAGTTACACCATCCGATAGGGAATCAAATAGTGTTAACTATTCATTGTTATTTACTACTCCCGACCTTAGGTCTTGCTATAAGGGTCACTGCAATAGCTCTTCTTTTCTATGGAAATACGCTAATAAAGGAATGTGTAAATGTCGTGTTGTGGCGAGAGAGACATGAGTTGCTATAGCCTCAGTACAATTCCATAGAAAACATCAAACGTATATAAAATACAAAAATATATCTACTTATCTTTAATATTGCAACGATATCGCCGAAGGTTATATTTTGTGATGTCTGAACAGTAATTTATTATAGTTCAGAGTCTGTTGCCACATCACAGACAGAAAAAAGACTTTCTTGTAACCTTGGCACACTAATTTGTTGTAAGATGGTCAGGTCACATCTTATACCTGTACTAGAATAGTATTGCGTTGTTCGTTGTTTGCTGAATATATTGCCCACTCTAGAATATTCAATTTAGTTTTATTAAACAATTAATTATTAATCTAGTAGCGTGAACCAGAATTGCTTGATTTGAGTACCGTAGGCTATAAAATATACAAATATATTTAGATTTAAATTATTAACCACAATTTCGTGAGTGTATTAAACATTAATTTTGAAGTGCCTTGTGGTTAAAATAATATTCTTATGATCAAGGCAGGTGGTAGTACGTGTATATATATGGGTATTTAATGTTAATGCAATTTATTTTGTATGGGTATCTGTCCCATTTTAATAAATTATTGTTTAAGTTTAAGGGCACAGCTTAAGTATGCCCTGTTTATAAGGATGTACCAAGGAGTCTTGTTAACAATTATCGACCTATAGCATTAATTTCTAACCTGGCAAAAGTTTTTGAAAAAAATCATATTTTCTAGGTTGTACCAGTTTGTCATGAAACATAACCTAATAAGTTCAAGGCAGTTCGGCTTTCTGCGGAAAAAAGGTACTGATGATGCTTTTGCTCTTTTGAGTAGGTTTATTTATGATGGCACATGCTGTAGTGAGCCAACGGTTGTTGCATTTTTAAACTATTCTAAGGCTTTGATACAGACGATACAGTCAATCATGGGATCCTGATATCTAAAGTGCACAATATGGGCGTAAGAGAAGTGTGTTTGTGTCTCATTAAAAGTTATTTACAAGATAAAACACAAGTTGTCAAGGTTAATGATACTAAGAGCCAGCCAGTAAAGGCTAATGTTGGAGTCCCTCAAGGTTTCATCCTAGGACCACTGTGGTTCATTCTTTACATAAATAATTTGCTGGTGTTGAACATATATATGCTGATGACACTACAGTTCCGTTGGCTGGTCGGACTTGGGCCGAGCTGGGTCAGTCAAGGTCTGAAAAGCTTGATTTTATTTTCTCATGTTTATATCAGAATAACCTTATATATTGATCATACAAAAATCAGTGCATATGCGCCCATATGATATTTTCTAGGGGGGAGAGGGCTACACCGAGTTATGGGGATTAAGGAGTTCCCCTTCGGCAAAAGGGATCAGGGGAAATTTTTGAACTCCCCCAGGAAGCTTTTAAAATTTGGGAAGCCAAAAAAATCACTGTTCAGGTGAAATATTAATATATATTTACCTTTACGATCTGTCTAACAATCCTGGTTTTTCGTCATCTTTAAATGTCGGCCGTTTCGATTGAAGTGCGAGTTTGAACTGAACACGGTAACATGTGCCGAATATTTTATGCTGCGGTTCAAATGTGTTTTTAATCTTTATATGTTTGTAATGTACATTAAGTGTCATGTGTGTATAAGTGTTTTAAATGTTTTTATTTGTGACAAAGTTCCCAGTGTGCGAACAGCTGGAATTTGAAAATGACTGAATAAAATAGACGAAACGGACGTCATTTAAAGACGACGAAAACCAGGATTGTTAGACAGATCGTAAAGGTAAATATATATATTTACTAGCTGACCCATACGGCGTTGCCCGTGGTGGTTGGTATTTTCAGTCTTTTTAACGTAATTGTATTCTTTTTAAATGTTCAGTCAGTGAGTGGTATTTGGCTTTTATATATTTATATATAGATCTTAAATAATAAAAGCACTGTTGTGATAATAATAAAAGATCTGAAATTATGATTTAGTAACTTTGATCCCCGCAAACCCCTCCTAAAATTTCGAAATTTTTCATACCCTTTCTTAGTGAGCACCTATGGCCCTAGAGGAAGCTACATACCAAATTTCATTCCAATCCGTTCTGTAGTTTTGAAGAAATCGTGATTTAATAACTTTGATCCCCCAAACCCCCCCTAAAATTTCGAATTTTTTTAAACCCTTTCTTATCACGGAAATTAACCGTCGTTATTTGAAGTGGTATGTTCCATTTGGCGTGGAGAAATTGGTATGCACGGCCTTCACTTGCCACTGGCAAGTAATAGTACTTTCCCATTGTTTCTATTCAGCTCTGTTTACCAATGCAATATTTGACCACCAATGCAGTAGTATTTGACCAATCTCTATTTGTATAATCTCCCTGTAATTATCATGGTTAGAACTAGCCCTCCTGTCACCCGGGTATATTTCGGCACCCCTCCTCCCGCTCCCCACATACTCACTCCATTTAAAACAATTTAACAAAAATAAAAGCATCTACTTTCCTGTACTTTGGATTAAGTCAGTGCTATTTATTACAGCTTCGTATTTAGCCTACACTCATCAACACGCAACACCGTACAGTGCAAATAAGCGAAATTTCTACAAGACTATGTTGTATTTTTTTAAATAATTTTTAACAGAATCTAAAGAGTTAAAAGTTTTTTCTTCATTTGGTAATCTGAAATTACAGAAATGGGTAACATATTAAGAAATGAGACAGTTAAACTTCAAATCGTTCTTAAGTTTGTCTTTTGGTTATACATTTGTATGCATGTAGACGGCTACTTTACTATTTCAGTTACGAACATATTGAAAACAAAATAGATTTGTTACTATGAGTTTTGAGTACTAAATTTACTAGTAGTCTTTCTTGAATCCAAACTTGTAGCTTTTGTAAGGCTCATAATCGCTAATCGCTAGACATACTTGTTTTGAAAAGAATATAAAAACAGCTTTGGATTTGTCAATATTTGAACTTTCTAACACTGCCTTCCAATCATTCATAGGCGTCACTCATAGGTTCTTAGATTTGAGTTTTTCTGTAAACCCTTACATATTTTTCAACTAGTTTCAACTGTACTTACAGGAAACTGCAATCGATATATTTGTATAACGATTTGAAGAGGAAACTCTATATTTTCGTTTGGTATAAGGTAAATCTGATTAAGTGTTCGGATTCTATTCGGGTAGTTCAGTGAAATTTTGTCATCGTCCTAGACGCGTTAGCTGTTACCTTTTCCCATTGTCTACAGCGTCTGAAACTGACGGAACTGTATACGATACGTTGAGTTTTGTTTAGTTTAGTTGATCTAATTTAGTGAAAGAAAGTTAAATAAGTTTATAAAATAAGAATGTTGAGGTATACAGTTCAATTCTATGATTTATTCTTTACAATTCGTTATAATAAAATTTCATTTTTGGAAAAAGCATTCCTAAATTCCTATTCTCAAAAAATGCCTGGTTTTGTTTGCAGGTTTGTAGTAGGAACACAAAAACTATTGTTTCTAAACAAAAATGTAGAATTGATATATATTTTTATACGCTTCTATTTAGAACTAAATTACAAAAAGGTTTTTATATTTTGTAAAAATAACTTTATTTTATATAACTTTATTTATAGTATTTTTGGTAAAATTCGTCAGATGTTCAGACAATGTCTTTCATTCTGTAGTATTTGATTCTAAAATAAAACATTACATAAAAAAATTTCAAGTTTACAGTTCAATTTTATAATTTATTCTTTACAATTTGTTATAATAAAACTTAATTTTTAGGTTAAGCATATATTCCTAAATTCGAATTCAAAATATGCCTGATTTTGTTTGCAGTTTTGTAGTAGGAACATAAAAACTGGTGTTTTCTAAAAAAAAATTTGAAATTGATATATACTTTTATTCACTTCTATATTTAGAACTAACTTACTAAACTTTTGTATATTTTGAAAAAAATTAATTTCTTGCTTCCTTAGCTAATAACTTTTAAAATTTTACATCAATAAATTTTTTAGTTGCATATATGAATTCTTTGGACCTTTTTCTATAAAAAAACTGCCGAATGATTTTGGATTGAGATACAATTACGATATTTGGCAATTAAAAAAAAA
>JAGFPH010006951.1:6504-18207 GCA_018207615.1 Philaenus spumarius
GTTAAGCGTATTTGTTGTGAGATTGTGTGTTATTGTTTTATTTCATCCTTAACATGTCTATATTCTGTTAGTTTCATGTTATGTCTGTATATAGTTTTAAAAGTAACCCTTGAATTGGTATTTATTACATCTAACATTTCGTTAAAGTGATAAGGAGTGGTATTAATGATTAAATTTATAGAATCTTTAGATGACAAAATTCCTGAAATACTAGAGATTTTTTTAACAAAACTGCATAAGAAACTTCCCTGCATTTACCACAGTTATTTCCTTGGCAAAATGCCAGACAGATGCGTATTATTAGGTCCGTTCAATACGAAGGGGTGGAAGGGGTGAGGGAGATAAGATGAGGGGTGAAAACATCCCTTAACGCTATTTACATGCTAACTAGTTCATACATCGTATTGATTCCATCAACAGCAGAAAATTGTTTAACATAACTTGTAAATGCGAGGACAAATTATTTGTCAGTGTATTTATGCAAAAGATACATCATCACTTCAATATTTTTAAATAACAATCTATTTAACCATTCTAGTGAAATAAAGTACATTAAACATCTTAACTATTAAATTTGAATCTATACTAATATTATAAAGAGGTAACATTTGTTTGTTTGTATGTAGGGGGTAACCTATGGAACTACTGAACTGATTGACAAAGTAGTTTTACATAAAAAGCTACATTATCCCTGAGTAACATAGGCTATAATTCATTTGGATAAAAACAGTTTTTATTACAATATTTGTAAATTTAGTCGGAAAAAATGTTTTAGGTTAGGCCTAGACTGATGAACCAACATATATTTCTTGAATGTATTTACATTCATTACCATAGAAACCAATTGAATAAAATAACAGATAAAACAGCTGTTTGCTCTAATATTGCCACTGACAGCTGATTTCAAACTTTGAAGAAATTATTTGTATTTCTAACTTTTAGGTTTTTATTCAAGTGTAGGCCTGACCTAAAGGTTCTTTTAAACTTTATTATAAAATGTACGAAATAATTTGATTTTAACGTTTTAACATTATTTACCATCTTAGCTTTGGGGTTATTATTAATCCCCTAATTGTTATTACCTATATAATAAAGAAAACATAATGATTATGTGCATAGAATTTTAAAGCGGGGTTGGCGTGTTGAGCACGTAGGTGTTTCCCTAGTGTTGAATAAAATTAAACTTTATCAAACAATTCAAGTCATAAGGTATTAATTTAATGTACATACATTTTAACAATAATAATAATAAATTAAAAATTAAGTACATTAAAAGTCCCTACTTATGACTTGTATTAATTCAATGTTCAATAATACACATGAAAAAAGCAACACCAAAGTAAATGTGAAGATTATGGTACAATAAATGCAAGTATCTTCAGAACAGTTTGAGATATGGATGTGCGGTTTTCATAATTGATTTTGCCTTAAAATTCTACATTTGAAATGATGTATCGCATGACCACTTGCATACTAAAAACGTTACGTTCAAAATGGCGGATCCAAGATGGATGACAAAATTTTTTAGATCTTAATAAAATAATATTTTTACATAGAGTAAGTTCCTCAATCACATCTAAATTCAAATTTTCTTTATATACGAAATGTTCTCAAACTTTTCACCCACAATGCTTATTAAAATTCCACGCAAAAGAGCACTATATCAATATTCTGAAGTAACCATCCAAACAATTACCATTGCGTAAATAAACATGTTATTATAACCAGCATTATAAAAACGTTTGTATCCTCAAAAGATACATTGTCAGAATGAAAAATATCAGAATCGAAGATTTGATGGAATCAGGGGTTAATCTCGCTCTCGTATTGTACAAGTTTCCGTACCACTTATGCGAGCGTGGATGAATCACCTTCATATATCGAGCTGGCCGAAAGGTTTAGACTTCGCGCGTACACGACGGCGGTTACTAGATCTAAAAATGTGGATTAAGCCAAACTACTCTCCACCGTTGATGGCTGGATCCAACATTTCAAGAAAGCGTATTTACAAGTTCAAAATTGGTATGGAGCTGACCTGGATCCATTGGATTGGGGCAGGGAGTTGGATAATATGGAGCTTCAGCCAGTCACCATGATACAAGATGCAGGCTCACCAACGATCATGAAAATAATTTCCTGTGCCTGCACTACAGGCTGCGGCCCATCGTGAGGATGCAGGAAGCATAACGTTGCCTGCAAAATTTCTTGTAACAATTATTTAGGCACCCCCAACTGCTCAAACCAATTAGGCGATATGGATGCCAGCTACGACAGTGAGGAAGAAGTCAACAATGATAATGGCGGCTTATAAATAATTTTGGAAATCAAGAATTGTATATATGAGAATTATTTATTTTATATTACGTATGTTTGTACTTACTAATCCAGATTTTTGTTACTATTAATTAACAGAATTTTTGGAAAATTTATGAATTCATTCTTTCTTTTTCCCTTGAAAATTTTGTAATGTCTTCTCCTTTTCATAAAATATTATGCATATCGCCCCTCCAAAGCCTCCCCAGTGCACCGGGGGCATTTTTCATGGTCAGAAATGAAATCAACGCATCTAAAAACCCCAGAGAGGAAATCCATAAGTCTCTGTCGCAACTTCACTTTCCCCCCATCGCCCCCAGAGCTCTTCCAGTGCATCGGGGGCATTTCACATGGTCAGAAATGAGACGAGAGCCCCCAAAAACCCTCGAGTACCGTTTTTCGCTGCTTTCCTTCCATTTTTAGAGGTTTCAAAAAAAATTATGCACTTTATGCACCCGCGATACATTTACTTTTTCTCCCGAAACTGGTCATACGTAGACTTTTTTCTGGTATTTTTCTGAACACGATGCAGAAAACTGCATCCAAATCGGGGCTGTAGGCAAAAATGTTATTTTGCAGTACTTTGCCTGGCCTATACTTCGTTTACTTGAATACTTATTTACACTCTATTTTTGTTATTATTTGCCTTAAGTGCCTTATGATACTGTTTTTTACTTTACACTTTCTCGTTGGAACTCTTTACATAACAGGAAAATAAAATATTTATAATAATAATATTAATACATTGAGAATACTCTTAAAAGTTTTACATAAGGCTATTTTTTACAGTAAAGTAATTTTTAAAGTGCTAACTCCTGCTCGATTGAAATCGTTGTTAGTAAATAAATTCCTCCCTCAGGTGCCCCTCAGTTCAGACGCCTTAGGCGATCTCCTAGTCGCCTATACGGTTACGCCGGCCCTGGATAGGAATAGCTTGGCAATACAATAATTTACAGTTTTAGGGAATGCATCTTAAGAAAATTGTTTTAAAAGAAGTCACATAAAACTAACATAAGTATTAACTGAAAATATAATGTATTATGTCCAGTAAATATTATCATAACCTAAAATCCATCCGGATAACATCGTTTCTTATTCCTGAGAGGTACTGTGGGCCTCACTTCTCACTAGCATGCGAGTGAGAAGCACTAGCTACCCAACAAAACATTTCCTCCCTCCCCCACGGACATGCAGTGGGGAGAGCGGTAGCAGCATCTATACCAAAGCCCACTAAAGAATACCGTTGAGGGACGGGCTTGTGTACACCGAGACCTTGAACGCTCCAATCGCCGTAGTGCGACTTTGTCATGTTCTTCCCAAGCTTCTAACTGACTGCGGCTGACTCAACGTATTTATAATTCTTTAAACTGTGCGATCAAGCCTCGAGCGGTAAATACCAGGAGTGTTCGAGGCTAGTAGATATGGCAACGCTGCGCGCCCATCCTATTGGCCGCCAATCAACGGTATTCTTTAGTGGGCTTTGATATAGGGAACTCCCTAATGCTGCAAGCTGCAAACTGGATACACTCAATGAAATTAGTGACTTGCATTATGGAATCGTCGGCAATGTAGAGGCGCTGCAAGTTTTAGCTGTACGGATGATCATCTAAGAAGATATTGGCAGGTCGAGACCTACCATCTTCCGGGATATCGAGTCTCTTACAGATCCCGGCTATGTGATGGTAGCACGAGTCATGTGCATTCTGAAACAATTAGAAGCGTTTCTTTTAGCGTGGCATCTAGGGTATCTACACTGATCCTAGAATGTGTAGTCTGAGTAGAGCCACTGACTGTAATCTCTCTAATTTCACCCTTTTTGATTTTCTGGCCAGCGCCCACACGACTCACAAGGAACTCACTGTTAACAGACAAATTGTAACTTTAGTACGTACGAAGCCAATTTTTACAGTAAGTCCTGTATTACGGCTGAAACCGAGGCACTAGCCAAGAGAATCAGGAAGAGAGCTTGACGCAATGAGGGAGACACCTTAATTAATTCTTATGTTTCAGATGCCAACGAAGTAAGCTGGACGCTTGTGCAGGAACGCTCAAGGAGGCATTGACAACTACTTCTGCTGAGTCGGCGTCGTCAAGTTCTTTTCTTTAGCTGACTGCTAATGACGACAGAAGTGAGGCTACCCACATCACCAACGGAAAACTGACAAAGTAGGTCGCTCAGCAGTTTCCTTTGAGTTTAGGTTCCGGGAACAGAAGCCCTGCAGCTATTTTGGCTAGCCCCAAGAAACTCCGAGAAGAGTAAGGACCTCAAGGTGGAGGTCTGCTGCGCGAATGGACTAATCTCCAGACGCAATGGCCTCCACTACACCACGAACGCATTTTTAAAGAATACTTTTAATAAAGCAAAAAAGTGTGCAAATAAAAAAAATTATTAATTTCGTTTGATTCGTCAGTTAGCAACTAAGTATCACATTTGAGTGTTAAGACCATATTGTCGTTGAAAGTATAATTAACTGGTTGTCACTGATTACAATAAGACGGACTTTATGTACTTGCATTTCCAAAATATTGAAAAGTCGATTATTTTTTAAACAATTTGTTATTTTGGAAATAGCCATTTGGTTATATTAACTCTTTAATATTTTCAAAATAATAAATTTTTAAAAATAATTTCATTTGGATTATTTTACAAATAAATAAATAATTTTTAATTAAGAAGCTTCAATGTTTTGCCATATAGAATTAAAAATAACCCTTGAATAATATTACAAAATTAATAAGTTGCTTAGTTATAAAACTATACAAACATTATTTTTCATTGTGTATTTTTGGTAACGTTCTTAGTTTACATTAAAAATTTATTTTGTTTTTTATTTTAAAATTAAGAATTTTAAACTGTTACATATGCGGTTACAAATTATATGTAATAATTTCATAGATTCTTTAAAAATAAAATGTGCCTATATTTAGTTAGTCTGATGCAATTATTGAAACATTTCTTACATTTGTAAAAGGCACATTATTCATTATAATTAATTTAAATTTGACTATTTTTGTAATACTGGTTAAAATAGATAATTTTAAAACTTAATATTACTAATAATTTATCAAGTACTTACTGTACACCACCTGTGACTTCTATATTTTCTTTTATTACACGTTTCGGGGCTTATGTGCCATCATCAGATATGCCCTCTCATTTGAGGTCGTCACACATTAAAACATGTACATTACTTTACATAAACATTACCCACACATTCAGCGGTCGCGCACCTCGACGTTCGGACGACAACTAAATGTCAACATGTTCTTAATATTAAGTTTAAAAAAATGCAATCTTGAACAGTTAAAACTTTTTTATAAGTTATTAATAATTTAATCAGTCTTCATAAAATAATTCAATTAAATTGTCTATTGTTTTTCGTTTTATTGCATACAAATAATTTTCATTAGAATGAATAATTTTTATTTCTAAATTCGGTAATCATTTTACCCCACATTTTCTAGCTAAATAACGTTAGAGTAATTGTAATATAATTTAAAAAATAATATTATAAACATAATTTATAAACTCACTAAATTCAGAAAACTTAGGTTTTCTTTACAAAACTACATCAGAAACTTACCGGAGTTTACCACAGTTATTTGTTTGACAAAGTACCAAGCGGATGCGTGCTATTAGATAGGTTCAATACGGAGTGGAGGGTAAGGGAGATAAAGCGAAGGGGGTGAAAACCGCCCTAACAGCTATTTACTTGTTCAAGTTGATCGATATCTCAACGCCAAAACAAAATTAATTGTTTAACTTGTATGTACGTCAGTAAAAAAGTGATTTAGAAAGGTGAAAAGGTAAAACCAATTAGTTTGAATTTCCAATAAAGTTTGAAGGTTTTGAGCAAATTCTATAACAAACGTTCAAAAAATATTTGTAACAACATTCGTAAGTAGTATAAGGCCTACTATTTACTTGCTTACACAAGTCATTTTACTACTAAGTTAGGAGTAATATTTTGTAAATATCAAATTTATCCAGTTAAAATCTAGGAAGCATTCAGTACATTCTATGAAATAAATTATATCTTCATTTCGCGAAAAAGTATTCACTTTGGCACCCAAGGGGGAGTAAAATAATCAACTGATTATCGTGTATTTTAATGTTACTATGTATCAGTGGAGTAGCTAGGACTACAGAAAATGTAAATGGGACGATAAAGTCTATTTGACATTCAATGATTTTGATTTTACGATCAAATATCGTAGAGCAAAGTTTTATAGTGGCACTAGAAAGTGATTTATTGTTTATACTCTGGATGATATGTACACTTCACGCCACGATCTCGTTTTGCTGCCGTAGATTGCTACTATTACTGACATAGTATATTTTTGAAATTATTTCGTTTATTGTCGTGATATGACACTCGTCTAAACATACGTCATCGTCAACTAATCGTGTAATAGGCACACTTCGATTGCCAAAAGTGGATTTTTTCTTTCATATCCTTTCTTTTAAAATTCTTTTGTACATGATATCAAAATGTATATAATTTATATCTACCTCAATGCAGTGCAGACATGAGACGTTAGTTTTTGTGATCAATTCTACTTCTGCTTCGAAAATCCAGTCGTTTTGTTGGTGTTCTTTGTACAAGTTATGAAACAGTTCATTAAAGAGGTTTTTAACAACATACTGTATTCTGGTAGATTAGAATTAGGCCTAAGTCATGTTGGTTTTTAAGGTGTCCTCCTACGAGCGCCCTGTCCAACGAGCGCCACGTCCATCGAGCGCCCACTCTCGGTTGACGAGGGTCATAGAGGGGTTGACAGGTCTAGGAGCTTTCCAACGAGCGCCGCATTTCTGTGTCACTCCCTTCGACCACCTGTACTTGTAGTATTTACTTCTGACCTAAATATGTATCCCCTCAAATCAGCTACAAATGTTATAAAACAATAAATTAAACGGAATATAAGCATGCGTATCCCTCAAAAGCGGATTTAATATGTCTAAATATAACTTGATTAGATTATACATCAATCATAAAAGAAAACATCAATCATTAGTGGAATAAAAAATGCAAAAAGGTTCGTTGTTAGCGACAGCCCACTTTTAGTCAAAGGCACCTCAAAATTAAGGCGTGCCTGTCACGAATCATCGCACATGGTTTGCCAGAAGTAATTTCGCGACAGGGATCCAAAGAAAGGCTCGCGGACGCCAGTTCAAACAGTTCAAACAAGACATTAAATTTGTACTCTTAATACTCTGGTAGTGGATGGAAAAAAAGGTTCATTGTTTACGCCAGCTGATTGGCTAAAATGTCACAACTAATGGATTAAAACAAATATTTTTAAGCATACATTTAAGGAATGCTATGCATTATTATTTTTAAGCAAATGTGTGTAAGCTATTTAATATGCTGGCAAAATCCACATTGTACTACGGGTTAAATTATTGTTAAATCAGTTAAATAACAAAAGTCGCCTCTTAAGTATTATGAACATAGGCCATCACAATGTTTTTGCTATGGTCGTCAAATATAATTTAGAATGCATAACTTTATGATTTTGGTTTCGACATTTGTGTTGCTTGCGTAGGTATGGTTAAGGACTGGTTTTTCCACGCTGGTATGTTAACTTTTCATGGGTGCTATTGTTTACCTCCGGTTTGTGGTTTACCTCCCCCACTACATACCAAGAATTTATTCTCCCCAAATTTAGGTAACAGTAGGCCATTCTCATCCTTGACATTGTGCGGACAAGTTATCCGATTTAGTGATTATTTTAGTAGGTGCGCCTAAGTTTATAAGCGCCTAATGCACCCGTTTTGGAAATTATGTTACGCCGTCGGAACTTTACCGAATCATTTGGTTTCTTTCCGTTTCAGGTCACTACGTACGTACGTAGGTGATCCTTTCGTCCTGCACACAGCCTCAACACTGAACAGATTTTGATGAAATTGAGATATTTTGGGTTTTCTATTGTGGACAAAACTTTTAATCCATTAAATTAATTATATTTCGTTTTGGAGATTAACCCTCCAAGCAAAATAGCTCTTTTATGGGAAAAAGTTGATTTTTAATCGCTAGATAATGTTCTCGTAATTAGCGTTCATGTATAGTAAATTACTGAGCGATTTTTACTTGCTTCATAACAATGTAAACATTCACACTAATTTGCACATTTCGAAATGAGCCGACCCAAGCGTCAAAGTATGCTATTTTCTCAAATTCATATGAGGTAGGAATTTTGTGTTAAGAAATAAGAGTAGTACCATTGAATTTCGTTCATTAGTTTTGTAGCTTATAACACGCATGGCACTGCTTACAAAAATTACCGTTTAATTTAGGATAGAATTTAGGTGTTTCATATTTAGGTATCTACAACTTACTAGAAACAGTGATTCAGTAAATAGCACCTGATAAAATACCAAATAAAAGATTTCGTAGGTATTTTGTTTAAGAATATTTTTGGAAATAATTTGTTATATTTTTATCGTCTTTTTAGTTCCAGTATTACAAATCCGACAACGGCTATTGAAATAACGTTACTGTATTATAATATTATAAACTATATATCGTTGCGATTATCTATAACTATAAGAAAGGTTTTAAATACAAGCATATGGGTCCTATTTAAGGAATGTTTTTCGATGTCACTGATCGTGTCAATTCACGCGATAGAGGATCAGAAGTAAATACTACAAGTACAGGTGGTCGAAGGGGGTGACGCAGAAATGCGGCGCTCGTTGGAAAGGTCGTAAACCTGTCAACCCCCCTCTGACTCTCGTCAACTCGAGAGTGGGCGCTCGATGGACATGGCACTCGATGGACAGGGCGCTCGTAGGAGGCAAACGTTTTTAAGGTTTGTTCTAACTGTCATGTCTTAAACTTAATAAGACATGGAATAGTACTTACCACCAATGCTTTGAGGCTAAGTCATGTTAAAAAAGAAATGATAAACTATCTATGTGGAGGAAGGAAATAGTTGGTGAAGGGGTTTCTCCTAGTTTATGTTAAATAATTATTGAGTTGTATATATTGTTTTTGTCAGTCTGTGGGCAACAATAGTGTTTATTTGGGATCATCTCAGTTTAGAATACAACAAAGCCGGACGTTTTTTTGGCTATTCATATTTGTAAAATTCATTTTGGATCTGTTACGAATAGATGGGGTGTTGGGGTAAAAGACATATGAGTCATTTAGGTTAATTATATTTGTTGTTAGAGATAGCAGTTTGTATGTAAAGATGTTGCGTTTCGTAAGACAGATATGGAAGTAAATAAGGAAGCATAACAAGGAAGGATGGGCTTGACGGAAGTGTTTTTGGTGTTACACGGAATAAAAGTGTTAAGCTGAATAACACTGAAGCTAGGGAATGAATTTAAGATGAGGTTCGACCTAGATTCGTGGCCCGTCTGCTAGGGGAGTTGGGCCGCCAGTTAGTGGACGCTGATCGGGTGACCAGTAAGTTGAGAGGGTACGATTTGGGACAGTTTGCTACGAGGTAGGCCCAATGCCAGTTTTGCTACGAGAGAGACCTGGAGCTGAGCAGCGTAAGACGAGTCGTTCTTGCGGGAAGGATTATACGGGTTTTGGGATCTTCGACAGAGATCAACGGACGAAACCGCTTCTGCAGAAGAACGAGATCTGAGTGAGTAAACGAAGTACTTAAGACCATCAATAGAATCACACTGGGGTTGAAGTTTGGAATTGATAAAGTAAATGCTATAGCTTTGTTTACCGGTGCCTTGATCCAGTCTGTCTTAGACCCTTATTAGACGAAGCGGCCAGGCAGCGTAGCCAAGCGACGCAACTGGATATCGAACCAGTGGCCAGTCATCCACAACAGCTCAGTTTGCTGTGAACTACAGAGATGATATGACTGTGGTATTCATCCACAGTACAGCTCCAAATTGTAGGGGAATTTTCTAACTCAGAAATGAAATATTCTGTGTTCACTGTTTCCACCAACTTCTGGCACGTCAGCAGCTCTTCTTGGTTTTCGTCTTTCCTCCTACCTCTTTCTCCACAGTTGCACTAGGTGTGGACATACTGAATAGCTGTTAACAGGCCACTGTGTATGTACAGTCTGAAACAGTATACTACTCGCAGTGACGCACACAGACCGGGTGGTGACGGGTGACTGGCGACCTAGTGTAATAAGCTCCGTATGATACATCGCAGTCTCGCCAGCTTGAGTAGCCACTGGCCACCGGAAGGGCTACGGGGCTCGGTAGCCAGTTGGTGGCCAAAGTCTGGCGACGTCGCTGGCTACCCTCGTGTAATAACCTCCATAAGAATCAATGCCCGAAGACAATCACAGCAGCCAGCTGCGTCGCTGGCTGCGTTTCCTGGCCACCTCGTCTAATAAGGCCTTACAAGAGTAATATCTACTAAAAGAAATATGTAGCATAAGTGTAGGCTAATGTCAGAGACTGTATATTTTCTATAGTTGCAAAGGCGTGTAAATAAATTAATGTCAATTACCACTGAACCACAGATTTATTATTATTGATCTGTCTCTTATTGTTTTAAATTGTTTGAACCCGTACAAAAGGACTTAATTCATAACCTTAACAGATCTTTAATACTACTTTTGTCTAAACTTCAAACTTTTGTTATCAATTCCAGTTTGTTACTCTATTGTTATATTTAGTTATTATAAAGGCAGTAGATTTTAATTTCATGATGAATGTAGAGCTTAATTCTTATGATTGCAATTTGAACCGAATGTATTAAAAATATTAATTCGTTACCCAATTTGTATGTAATGTTGTTTTCAAAAATTGTAAAGCTTTATAGATGAATAGTTCCTAAAATAAAGAATACGTATAAAGGCAAGACGCAAAGTTCAGAAAAACCTCCTTACCTGTTTACACTAAACGTAGAAAAGTGAAATCAAAACTCATTAACGTAGAGGCCTACTTCCAATCTAGTATTTGTTTTATTCAACTTGGTAAAGAAAGAACGAATAATTGACGTTTTATTTTTCGTCTCATTTAAACAACTGATTTTATACTTGAGTTTTCTTGCAAACGACCTGGATTTAAGAATACAGGAGCATACTTATTTTGCCAAGGATGGTAGTAAAGATTGATGGCGGGGATCATAAAGGAAATAATGAAGAAACTCTGGTATTTTCTCATTCAATTCTTTCTTTATTATAAATGTAGGTCAAACACTTCAGATGACTTTACGAGGTTGGCGTTTTTACTTAAAATTACAGTTTGAATTTCAGGTTTGTTATATAACATTTTTTTCATTTCTTTTAAGCAACACAAACTATTTAAGAATACATGTTTTTGACTAAAAATAATGTGGATTTTGTCATACAGCCAAAGAGTTCATACTTTTCAACTAAAATACATACAATAGAAAAGTTAGTACATTTGACTAAATATTTCAACGGTATCCATTCAACTGCTAGACAGTGCATTTT
>JAGFPH010006951.1:25126-44266 GCA_018207615.1 Philaenus spumarius
TTCAAAGATGCAACATTGTTTACTGGTATGATGCAATGTTTTAGCGTTCGAAGGGACGTGTACAGTTTATATATATATATATATATATAAAAAAAAACAGTAGTCATGTAATTTGGAAAATAAACAATAGTTTTCAATCCTTTAAATACAATTTTTTTGTTGTGTCTGAACAGTGAGAAGTTTATGTTATTAACCAATTCGTAAAGTTCACTAAAAACTAATTGCTTCAAGTCCAGGAGTGGTACTTTCTTTCCTCTCACGCAACATTATTGGATATATTGATTGATCGTGACCTTGTGTTTTCCATCCTTCAAGTGCCTCCTCATTCTAATTCTTCTACATGAACCCAAACTAATCCTGTTAGTCATATTAGTTTTCGCTTCCGCTAGAAAATTATTTCTCATTTATTTTTTTTGCTAAATCCTACGCAAAAGAAGATATTCCGCAACGGTGGTAAAAAATTTAAAGTAAAAAAATCTAATTATTAAATATATTGTTTTTTACATATAAGTTATTTTAGGTCTAAAACCAATACACAAAACTTCAATTTTGTATATTGCCAGAGTTCTTAGGTAATTTTTAGACATCTCTTATTAATGACCCGAAGAGTTATTATGTTCAAAAGGTTTATTTTGTAATTGTTAACTAGTGGTATGTATAGAGTATACTTTGCGTGAGAGCGAGATAGAGTGAGAGGGGGGGGGGGAGAGAGAGAAAGAGATTTTTTTGGTCGCCAAAAAGTTTGTTGTGTCTCTCTCGCACTCACGCAAAGTATACACGATACATAGCAGAGTCTGCACGTTTGCGCTCTACGTTAACCAAATATTTTCCCAGTAACTCTTCTGGACATTGTTAAGGAATGTCTTGTTCTTAGGAATAAAGATTACGTAAGAACTTTGGCAACATCTAAAATTGCCATTAGTGATAGGAGTTTTGACGTTAAAAATGGCAATTTTGTGTTTTAAGACCTAAAATAATTTATATGTATAGAAAACGAATAATTTTATAGAATAATTGCAAAAATGGCACAAAGAAAATAAAACAAATGGTTCGTGGCGAAAAATAAAATTTTACAAAATTAATATAGAAATGATAATTTAGTTTTTCGGAGGTATTTAACTTTTACTGTAATTGATAAAGGTGTGATGATGTTTGTAAGTGGAGGTGTGACCTTGTGTAGCCTCAGCTGTAAGTTGGGGAATGGCTTCTCCTTTCATTGCTAGGGTATCAGGGCGTTTGTTACGAGCTTGTGATCCACTGTATTCGTAGTACTGAAATGTGATACACAAGGTTGCGATGGTCGTTCCCTGCATGGAAGAGTTATTACTGTTGGTACATTGTAACTTATGGCAGGATGAGAGCCAACAGAGAAAACGAAATTTTCAGTTGTTTTTAATAACCATCTTAACTGCCTCCAGTGGCATGGTTGCCACTTCTTAATAAATTCTGGAAGTTTTTAGAGCTATGGCTTCGACCACAGCATTAAATAGACTGGATAAGTCGAACGCAAGAGTGAAGCCAGTCTTAGAGTCAAATACTCGCACAATATGGCGGAGTCAAATATTCACAAGTCGCGATCCGCCGGCTGCTACATGTTGCCACATTTCCTTCGAAACGAAGCTCGTGTTCTAACTGTTGTATGAAAGAACCTACAATATAGCTACCTACTTTTAAAAAAATTCTCTCGCTTACATGACGCACCTTCCAAAAAACAAACATTTTTCTCGCAATGCAAATTTTTGATGTCACGAATTAAAAAGTATAAAAAAGTTTGGACTTTATTCTATTTTTAAATTGCCAAACCATTTTTATTTTTTAAATTGCCAACACACCATTAGCGCCCCACACTATTAAATTGTAAGTTTGTCAAATTTCAAAGATTTTCTTCTATTGAAACCACGATGTAAATGAATAGGGCACACTAAAATTTCACTCCTCTCTAGGCCCGCTCGACGTTCCTATCCTCACACAAGATGGCCGACCTAGCTTCAGTTCCCACAATGTACAGGCTTATGGCATGACCAGTCTATTTAATTCTGTGATCGCTGAACTATGGCATATCCAAAGTTTTTGTTGTTGCAGCCAACACCCGTATCTAGCAATAAGAATTGTTGTTACTCTAACGAGATTTTGGTCTCTATTTAGATAACCCGTTTGATTGCTCATAATTTTTATTTTCATCTAATTCTTACCATAGTTTTTTTTTGAAAAGTTTAGCATGTAAAATAAACAACTATACATAAAGCCTGTTTAAGTACTTTAATATTTTACCTCGTAGTATTTTAATATTTATTTTTACTATACAGAGTGTTCATAAAGTATCTTTAACCCCTCTCATTATTTATGTTACTTAAAATAAGACAACATTTTGTTGAATACAGGGTGATTCAGTAAAGCGTAGCGGGCTATGCAGATTCAGATTCTACTTGCAAAAATAAGTCGAAAATGTAGTATAACATTTTTTCGATTTCGGCTTAGTTTAGCCGTAATCCGCCATTTTGTTTTTTTACAAAAACTCACTGTAACTCTGGAAATATATAAGATATAAAGTTCAAATTTGGAATAAGCGTTTTATATGTTACGATTAACAAGTATACCAAACACAAAGAATTTATTTTTATAATTTTCAAAAAACGACAGACACAATGATTTTTTTGTAGTTTCAGTAGGTCAAAGGATAACCGAGTTATCGCCAAAAAACTAAAAACATAATTTCTTGGTAATTGTCTATAACCAAAATTAGCCTAAAATCATCATGTTTTTAGTTATTTTTGTAGCGGCCTATGCAGATTCAGATTATATATGCAAAAATAAATCGAAAATGTAGTATAACATTTTTTCGATTTCGGCTTAGTTTAACAGTAATCCGCCATTTTGTATTTTGTTTTTCAATAATCAATAACTCAAAAGCCATTGGAGATATTTTTTATGAAACTTGGCATACCTTTTAACTTTATAGCTATAAACATTTTCAAAAAATATTTTTGATCAGACTCATGAAATTTCAAAATGGCGGCCATTTAAAATTTTTAAAATCAAATTCCATGAAAACCAGCTACTAAAACAAAATTTTACTAGACAATAAATTTGAAGCCCTTTTCATTTCTGTTGATTTTTTAAATTGCTGTTAAACTGTACATAGTTAAATCTTTAATTATAGTTGTAAACCAATGCTAACAATTAACGTGTCTTTTAATTTGTAATAAAACATAAATAAAATTGAACAATTTGTAGTTTTTCTAGTCCCTAGTTTTAATGGAATTTTTCTTTGAAATTGTTAAATGGCCGCCATATTGATATTTATTAACCAATTTTTGCAATTAAAGTGTCATTCGATTTAAAATGAAAAGGGCTTCAAATTTAGTGTCTATTAAAATTTTGTTTTAGTAGCTGGTTTTCATGGAATTTGACTTTAAAATTTTAAATAAAAGCCATTTTTAAATTTCATGAGTCTGATCAAAGATATTTTTTGAAAATGTTTATAGCTATAAAGTTAAAGGGTATGCCAAGTTTCATAAAACTATCTCCAACGGCTTTTGAGTTATTGATTATTGAAAAACAAAATACAAAATGGCGGATTACTGTTAAACTAAGCCGAAATCGAAAAAATGTTATACTACATTTTTGATTTATTTTTTCATGTATAATCTGAATCTGCATAGCCCGCTACAAAAATAACTAAACAAATGATGATTTTAGGCTAATTTTGATTGTTGTAGACAATTACCAAGAAATTATGTTTTTAGTTTTTTGGCGATAACTCGGTTATAATTTGACCTACTGAAACTACAAAAAAAGCATTGTGTCTGTCGTTAAAAAATAAAAATATTTTGTCTCTCGTAAATTTTTTGTTAGTTAACGGTTTTCAAGATATTCCACGTTAAAAATTTGTAACGGCCGCCATTTTGAAAATTATAAAAATAAATTGTTTGTGTTTGGTATACTTGTTAATCGTAACATATAAAACGCTTATTCCAAATTTGAACTTAATATCTTATCTATTTCCAGAGTTACAGTGAGTTTTTGTAAAAAAATAAAATGGCGGATTACGGCTAAACTAAGCCGAAATCGAAAAAAATGTTATCATACATTTTCGACTTATTTTTGCATGTAGAATCTGAATCTGTATAGCCCGCTACGCTTTACTGAATCACCCTGTATATCTTGTGTTGCATAGCAGGACACATTTTTTGACATAGTTGACTCTTTATGATTTTGAGGGCTTAAGGGAGGTAAACAATTTCAAATATAAAGGTAGGTCATGCAATACACCATTGAAAAGCTTATTAAAAGAGAAACAGAATGGCGCAAACTAAAGCTGACTTCGTTTCAAAGTAATGGACAAACAAATTTCTAGAAAATTTTATTTTTATGGCACACCAAAGCAGTTCTTGTCTGTAAAAAAAATAATTTCAACCTTGCCTTCATTTGAGCGATTCATTTATAAAAAGCCAATACCGAGTGCTATCACAACAAAAATTATGAACAAAATGAGGAAAGTATTACTATCCTATCAGTACATACAAATGGTGTTTATCAGTTACGCATACAGTACAGAAAGTGAGGAGCAAAGATCAAGTGTTGTATTCCCGGTTCCATTTAAATTATTTTCCCAAAGTGCACATAGAAACTCAGATTAATTAGTGGCACCGTAATACATTTACTTACAGTTTCTATTTTTGAATGTGTTACATTTAAGCTCAACCTGCAACTTATTTATTCCTAATACATTAATAAATTAATAACCTGTTTTGATGTTATAATAATAAAGATATTATTTTCCAAAACTTTTATTGTCCATTAAGTTACTTTGAAACGAAGCAAGATACTAAGCTCTAGTTTTCACCATTCTGTTTTTATTTTAATACGCTTTTCAGTTGTGCATGACCTATCATTATATTTAAGAACCCCCCTAATCCCATCAAGCCCCTAAAATACTAGAGGTTCAGATTTGTCAAAAAATTTGCACTGTTATGCAACACAAGATATAAACAAAGTTTTGTTAACTTATTTGCAATAACAAAAATAATAAAGCAGTTTAAAGGGACTTTAAGAAGTTATTAATATACGTTCATTATTCATTTATTATTGCCTAAGATTATCAAACACATTTACGATGGATATGCAGGAGTATTTATATTTTGAAATATCTCACTTTTATTATGGAATTACATAGTAACCAATACCAACAATAATAAATTTAGGAATCCACAAAACCCCTAAGGGCAGATGTACGTGGGGCAGCAATCAGGATATGTGAAGTTATTGTCATAATCAAGGTATTCGCAATCATCGCTGTTTCCAAATGTTGTAGGACAGCTGTAAAAACAAACTTTGTAATTAGTATAAGAATTGAATTCTCTTG
This sequence comes from Philaenus spumarius, assembly GCA_018207615.1. Taxonomy (NCBI): domain Eukaryota; kingdom Metazoa; phylum Arthropoda; class Insecta; order Hemiptera; family Aphrophoridae; genus Philaenus; species Philaenus spumarius. The sequence continues at coordinate 30,492 of JAGFPH010006951.1, forward strand.
TATGGTTGAGACAAACGATGCTAATGTCAATTATAGTACATTCATACTTAAAGTGTAATACTTACAAAAGCTAAATCTTTATTGTTGTTTTAGTTTCTGAGCTTAAGAACACTTATTGCAAAACACACGTAAATAATGACGATTTATTCTTCATGAAACAATAGAATTACTTGAATTTTTTAAATAAATATTGTACTTACCCGACTTTTTGAACATTGTTTCTACCGAGGCAAGTAGCCTGAGCGCATTCTCCTTCAGGGATAAACACTTCGCCTTTGCGGACCACGTTTAAGCCATTCAAGCATCCTTCGAAAGGAACTGAAACAGTAATTTAAATTTTGGAACTGTTAATGATGAGTATCTATCTCTATATATGACAATGAATGTTTAGTTCTTTCTGCTATCTATAATGCTACATTTTCGTGTAATAATTGACCGAGCTAAGCGAGGTCTCCGTTTTAGCTCGACCGTTCGGCATTTCGTCTGTGAGTCTGTCTGTCTGTCCGTCTCACGATTGCGGCCAAACGCCTTGACCGATTGAGATGATTTTTTGCATGAATGTTCCTTATTCCTAGGCCGATCGATGCATATATACGGCTTTTTCCATTTTATTTTTTAACCCCTTAAATAAAATAAAAATGGCGGCCGCACCGTTTCTCTCAGTGTAAGCTTTTTTCCAAAGCCAGTTTGTGGCTTAACCGTAAGTCGAATTTAAAAAATAAAAGCGTTTTGCTAGTAGCAAATTTGATTTTCAACAAAATTGTATTCTTGATTTTTTCCGTATCTCTAACGGTAAGCTCACAAAATGGGCGCAAACTTCAAATTTGTTCAAAATCTTCCAAGTTTTTATATTTTAACCATGTTTATATACGTTTATTCTAAACCAATTCAAAAGTGTTCCATAGCTTTTTTGAAGATAAAGGTTCAAAGAATTTATATATGTCAGTAAAAAAATGATTGAAGTAAAATTAACAAAATTAATAGCTCAAGAAACAAGCATGTTCAGTAACGAAAGGAAAAAGTTTAACTTTAGGCCTACATAAAAAGTAGGTAAGAATTTATGTATTTTTTTCAAAAATGTAACAAAGTTTCGTAATTTAGTTCTAAATAGAACTGTATAAAAATCTTTATCAATTTCAAATGTCTTATTTTGAAAACACCAGTTTTTATGTTAGTACTACAAGACTGCCTATTTTGAATAGTAATTTAGGAATACTATGTCCTTTGCCCAAAAATGACAAATTATTATAAGAAAGTGTAGAGAATAAATCAAAGAATTGAACTGTATACTTGTAAATTATCATTCTATAAAAGTATTTGACTTAGCTTTACTTGAATTACAAAATGAGATGAAACAAATGAAACCTCGCGGCGATAAAGGACATACAAAAAATGACATCTGGACAGCGTGGGAAGTGTTGGTACATGGGTTGGGTTCACTATCACGACGCTTTAACATCGTTTGTTTGAATTATTTCTAATATTCACATATGATATGGAGCTGTAAATAAATTGTTAAGCTTTAGTTATTTAAGTATGTAATTAATTATATGTTTTCCCTCAATAACGCGATATTTTTAGCTACCTTACGCATTATTAACCTAAATAAAACACAATGCCCCCTAAAAGAAAATCTTCTCAAGAAAAAGCTCAAGAAAAGAAAAAAAAACGAGTACTAGAAACCCTGGAATCGCGGGAATTGCAAAATAATGTTTCACTGGCACACTATATCTAACCAAAGGTCAAAACCACATTTGTTATTTCAACGAGCGAGGTCTACTGTTTACAGAACTACTAGTAATTTTTAAGTGATATATAAACACCATTTTGCAATTTGATTACTGAAGTTAAAGCAATGAAATGGTACAACTACATTTAAAGTTAAATAATAATTAAAATGTTATCGCTACCCAAATAAATAATGATAACAAATAATAAATTTCCGCGACCACCTGCCTCATCTTAAGAATCTTATTTTAACATACATAACTACCATATACTTTAAGTCACACTTCATTTGCATATAGTGGTTCAATTTAATTTACTATTTTACATATATATATAGTTGACATCGTGAGTTAGGCCTACATGAAATAGTTGTTTAAACAATAAAACACCGACAGTAATTTAACAAAAATACATTGTCGTAATTAACAAAAAATATTTTTGAAAAATCAATTTCAGATAAGAAATTTAACACTGGAAATAAAATGTTTTAATACCAGTTTTTAATTGAGAGTAATTATTTATTGTAACTGTTAGCAAATGTATCTGTTCTGTTTAGAAACATAGCATAATATATTTTTTAAATAGGTAAAATTGACAAGTAAACTGACGCTAAGCTATGCCATATTATCCTGCGCAATATTTTTTCCGATATCTCGCCGGATAAGTTTCTCATACCAGTTTTTAATTGAGTGTAATTATTTAGTGTAACTGTTAGCAAATTGAGATGCGCATTATAGTGGTTAAAAAAACAACTTTGTACTTCGCGTTAGAGTTAAAAGTGGTCAGATTTCGGTTTAATTTATTTCACGAATATTTAATTGCCATAGGAATTTGTTAGTGGTTGCAACATACTATTTACTGTTTTGTATATTTTGATATAAGAATGCATTACGTATTTTCTAGTATTTTTTAGATTTGTTAATTAAAATTCTAGAATGTAATGTATAGTTTTATTTGTAGAATTATGTAAAATTTTCACAAATTATTGCTTTTAAAGAAAATCTTGTTCAAACACAGACGAAGGTGGAAACGTCAACTAGAGATTTACAAATTCATCGAGAAGTTGCTTTTCTTTTTCTCAGTGAAAATTGGGTGGAGGCCTACATACATTTATCAGATTCGTTTTATAAAAGGTAATTGAAACTGACTAATTAAGATCTCCGCCAACTCCTTCATTCTTATATATAAATATTATATTATTTATTTAAAAGTGATAAAAAATAATATAAAATTATTAAATTATTTATTTACGATTAAAATGATTAAGTTTATACTTAAGTTTATAAATTATTAAGTTTGCGTTACAACGGGAGGTATAATAAAGTTTTAGAAGAATCAGCATGTCTTAGACCAAATATTAAAGTATACATTAAATATTAATTTAATGTCTAAAATCATCGTTAATGAAATCAACTGATAAATAGCCTAAAGTAGAGGTTCAATGAGTACACTGTGGTGAATGTCAACAATTGGAAACACTGAAGCCTCAACCACAATTTCGGCATATAACACCAAATAAACGGAAAATCATTAATTGATAAGGTTATTCTAGTCAATGAATACATAAACTATAGTTTCTGTATTCATTGTTCTAGTTCCCTGATCTACATTTCGGTAACCAAGTTACCTTCATCGGAGGGTTCTAGATCTAAACGCAGTCATAAATAAAAAATAACTCTATCAATAAAAATGTTTTTCAGATTATTTGTGCAGTGTTATTTACCGAACTTGTGGTTGGGGCTTCAGAGTTTCTAATTAATTGTTAGCCTAAAGTAAGTTAACGTGATGTTTGAGTCATCAAATATTTATTGTCCTCTAAAAATCTGAATATTTCTCCAGTTCTACTGATAAGGAAGAGATTTTTAGAAAAACTACGAAGGAAAACAAGCTCACTTAAGTAACATTTAAGGAAAGCGCATAGGCTTTTTGAGATTACGTTGTAAAAATGTTAGGAATTTGGCTCATTTTTGAATATTTTAACTTAAGAAACGGTTTTTAACAACAAATTTACTAAAATCGGTTTTTAGAACTGCAGAAGCAAACGTTACTGCAACACGAACGTGTAGTATAAATACTTGAAAGTTAAAAAATACTTGAAAAAATATGTTCAATACTTACCCTGGTAGGCCGATGCACTGCAGATGATCAGAGCTGCTAGAGTAATAATTTGTCGCAACATTTTGATGTGTGAAAGCTTTGAATTTGACACTATATATACGTGAGTTTTAAACAATACTTTTAATTAAGCGTACAAATTTACGCATACAAATTAGTTAATTGTGTTTGATTTGTCAATCAGTGACTAGGCAGCACACTTGTGCATTAAGACCATATTGTGGTTGAACATCATTTAATGATTAGGTGCAGCTCATAATATGGTGATCATTATGTACATGTGTTCTGATTTGATTACTTGGTGATCTTTCATATATAATATTGTTAGTAGTCTGTGGCCAATATCCAACTGGTTTTATTGAATCGTTGTTAATTGGAAAATATTACAATACAAAATAATAAAAAACCCGTTTCTATTATTTTACAAATTATATTATTAACATTTTAATTTCGCCTGCTTTTAATTTTGTTTCTCAAAGTGTTAAAACATTTTCCTTGAAAAAAACCTTATTACATTTATATTTAAGTATAATTATTTTACATTGTGTTTTATTGGTATCTATATATATAAAAGCCAAATCCACTGACTCACTGATCACGATTTCTCAAAAACTACTGAACGGATTGGAACGAAATTTTGTATGTAGCTTCCTCTAGGGCCATAGGTCCTCACTAAGAAAGGTATTAACAAAATTCGCAATTTTAGGGAGGTTTGGGGGGGGGGGTCAAAGTTACTAAATCACGATTTCTCTAAAACGACTGAACGGTTTTGAGTGAAATTTGGTATGTAGCTTCCTGTAGGGCCGTAGGTGCTCTCAAAGAAAGTTTTTCAACATATTTGAAATCTTAGGAGGGTTTGAGGTGTCAAAGTTACTAAATCACGATTTCTCCAAAACAACTGAACGGATTGTAACGAAATTTAGTACGTAGCTTCCTCTAGGGCCCTAGGTGCTTGCTAAGAAATGGTTTAAAAAAATTCGAAATTTTAGTGGGGTTTGGGGGGTCAAAGTTAAAAAAAAAAAAAACAAAAATAAACCCACGGATTAAAATAAATTTGGTATGTAGCTTCCTCTAGGGCCCTAGGTGCTTGCTAAGAAAGGGTTTCAAAAAATTCGAAAGTCCAGAGGAGGTTTGGGGGGTCAAAGTTACTAAAAATCCCCATAAGAAATACATAGTGTAATGTATTATTTATTGATATAATATATAAATTTAACTTTGATTTTTCTATCCTTGCAAAGCCTTAACGGGCCAGCTAGTATTTTCATATTTCCTATGTGAATTTATTCTGGGTTTTATTTAAAACCCAAATTTAAATATTATAAAAAAATGATTTATAAGATTAGAAATTATATATTGCATTTTCACAAACTCTTCAACATCATACAGAGCTAATATATTACACACATTAGGGCTAGCCTCAGACAGTGGAGAAATTCTTGAAACATTTCATACATTTCTTAATACGTACTCTGTACTATATCACGTTGTTGAATACAAATAATGATTAAATTTACATTTCACCCCATAGTCCTAACTAAATCACATTAGAGTAGTTGTAATATTATTCTGTAAATAACATACAAATTACGAAAGAAGGTGTGTGGGTAGAAATAAAATTTAAACATCTTTGAAACAGTGTTCATTGGTTACTCCTTTCTCCATTTCCTTCTCTTGTTTACCTAAACAGATTTCAGTACTCTTAACATTTGTATATCTTGTTAGTTTCTTTTTATGTTTTAACTTTTTTAATGTCTGATTAAATTTTAATGTATAAGTCTAATTTACAGAATAAAAATTTACCATAGAAAAATAAGTTCAAAAGTAATTGAATTCTAAACTTACTATTATTTTTAGCCCATTATAAAAGTTTTTTTTGCAACAAAACTGCATCAAAAACTTTCCTGTATTTACCACAGTTTCTCATCGGCAAGGTTCCATGCAGATGGGTATTATTAGATCCTTTTAGTATGAAGAGACGGTATGGGGCCATAGAACTATATGGGGCAAGGGAGAACAAATGACCGAGTGAAAACATCCCTAAAACTATTTACGTAATGTTTATAAGTTTATATGTCATATCGATAACTAACTAATTACTATTTTAATTATTTTTTCTAAATAATCAATATTTTTTATTAATTAATAATTTTTAATTAATTAGTTTAATGTGTCCGAAAATGTATTATTTTTTAAGTAAAATGTAGATATATAGAAATAAAAAGGTTATTTAGAATCGAGAATATACACGTATAAAAACAAAAAATGAGTTTTTATTTGAAATACTGTTTGATGGTTTAGGGGCAAATAGCCAAATGAACTTTCATAAAATATTTGTCTAAATATGTATATAGTATAGGCCTACTATTTATTTGCACATACAAATACTGTTATTCTTAAGTCAGGTTCTCCTAATAAGGTTCTTAGGTTATTTTGTAAATAAGTAAGGATATCTAGTTCAAAATCTAGGGACAATGTAGTGTATTCCATGAACACATAATATCTGTACCAAATAGTGGCTATTTAGGTCTGTTAATGGTCTAAATTAAACCGCAAGCGTCTGATGTACGTAGAATGAGTTTGATTGCTAGGTAAAATAGTTTTTAGTTGCACTATACGATTTAAGGCTCTATCCTTGGTGCTGTCAAACGCGGATTTATCACGACGTACCTTAAAAAACCTTTTGAACAGGAATCAGACTTTTATTAGGGCTCCTCCTCTTCCTGTGCTGTGTTGACTGGAGAGGAATGTATTCCGTGATTGCGTCCCCTTGTATCGTTTTGTGGAACATTAACTCGTTTTATAGTTGTGTTTTGTGACACTAACCAAACAATAGCTCATTGAAGAGTTTCAACAAGATCGTGTATTTAGGTATAGGTCAGTGTATTGTTTATATTTAGGGCAAGTTATGCTGTAACTCATGCCATATTATAATTTTAATCATTTGTTTTCATTTAGTACTATTTACGACCTTAGTTTTGATGTTATGATTACTCCTAAATCCGTAAATAAAATAAATTATAAAATATATATGTCGACGGAGGATATCTAATACGTAAGCGCAATGGATACCGGTACTTAAAGTTTAATGTAAAATAATCGTGGTGTAATTATTTTTATATCAATCTATTGTTACAGTAAGGTTCACTTTCACTTGAATGCTATTTTTGTCTTAACTTAAAACTTTAGGATTGATTAACTTGTTTTTTGCCTTACTGGACTGCCTTGTTTTATAAATAAATAGGCCTACCTTGTTTCCATGAAATGCTGCTCCGTGAAACAGGACTATGAGCAGCATTTCACGGAAACAAGGTATTTATTTACTTTAGGATTGGATTGGAATTTTAGCCTATTGTACGTATAAGTAACTAATATTGATTTGTCAGCCCAATTTTCTGTAATGTCGTTTTAACTTTTCAAAAATTGAGTGTCTATAATAAGCTTGAATTTTCCTAAAATAACGAACACAATGAAAAAAGGTAAAAAGGTAAAGCGATGGTAAAAGGTTAAAACTAAGTTAATTGAAACAAATTGGAAGAAAGTAAAATAAATTATAAAATATATTTGTCGACGGATATCTAATACGTTGGCGCAATGGATTCTTAAAGTTTAATGTAAAATAATCGTGTTGTAATTATTTTATGTAGAATGGACGAATACTTGACGTTTTATTCTTGCTCATCGGTTTACAACGGATTTTATACTTGGGGATTCAACCCGGGGCTACTTATTATTCAAAGAGTGTTAAAGAATGATGGTGGAAAACTTCAAGGAAATATTGAAGTAGCTCGGGCATTTCCTTATTAGATATAAGTTTTATAAATGTTAAGTGCAGACAGTTGACTTAATCGGCCTGGAAAGGGAGACGGCGCGGCGCGGCGCGGGGCGGGGCGTACGAGTCCTCGCGGGCCTGTTGGCATATCATCAGTTAATCTGCAGCAAAGTCCTATTGTTTGGTCTTTTATTTATATTGCTGGTGCAATTATGGGTATTAAGATGGTAAAATTTATTTATATACTTAAAAAAAAAAAATTTTTGTTTTGTTTTCCGGTATTTATTATTGCACTGATAAACGCACAACATTGTTTTATTTAGCCAAGTAAATAATGGAAAAAATAGGTTTTTCTTGGATATAACTAGTTAAAAGGTGAAATTTTATTTATAAAATTGTTAATGTTATTTATATTAGGAAAGCCAGTTTTGGTTCGGGGGATTATTTATTACCCTAAGTTAGTAGGGCCGTTCCATTATCCACCAGCTATGGACCCGCCGTGTCCCGTACTGGCCAAAGAGGCACCGGCAGGTGTCAAGCAGCAGAACATGTTTTGTTTACTGTCAGAACACCATCACGAACCACCCACTCACCACGCAAATTGCTATTTACAACATCTTAAAATTGTCTGGGATATATACAATACTGGCACGTAAAAGTAGAGTATTTCAATTTTATATAAGACAGTTTAAACATTCTTGTTACTGTTTTATTCTAATCCAGTTTCATCATGATCATACATTATTTTATCTACATTATTAGGACTGTTATCACAGGAAACCCCATTACAGTGCTTACAGATGTCTTACAGCTGCAAGTCACGAGGTGCAGAAGGTCATCAGGCGCAAAAGCCTTAGTACTTAGTGTTGGTGTTAAAGCTTTCCTGTAACCTCCATTTTCGTTCATCTTTTTCACCTTCCAACCAAATCTGTAGAATCCAATCTGTTACCAAACAATGTCTGCACTTTCAAATAAACCCTGAACAAATGCTGATGAGCAGCTTCAAAAGTTGGGTGAAGCTTTACGAGGTCGAAGTTTTACCTTAGATTAGATTTTTTGCAAGTTTTATTTTGAAGTAAAAAAGTAAAGTTAAAAGTTTGTTTTGGAGTAACGAACTTCATTGAGGTTTATGTGCTTTGTCTTTTAAGATCAAATTTTCCCTGTTTGTTTTCAGTTCTTCTTTAGAAGCATCTTGACGTAGAAACACCGAGTTTGAGTTCCTTCTGACTTTTGTAAAATGTCCAAAGATTTTATTTTTCCCAGACCAAAGAAAGAAGATGTTGTGTCACAACCTGTTATGGCATAAGCAAACAGCATAATCTTCCTTTTGTAGTTCAACTTATTGGTGATTTTGGAAATACTGTAAAACACTTTTCCATTTAATCGTACAGTTACTGGTTTGCAAAAGTAAATTGTTTGGTTCTCAGGCCCAAGCTCCACCAACTGTATTAATAAATTGACAGTAAACAAAACATGTTGTGCTGCTTGACACCTACCGGTTTTAGCAAGTACGGGACACTGAAGGTGGTGGATAATGGAACGGCCCTAATGACTTAGAGTTAGGAATAATCCCTCGAACCAAAACTGGATCTCCTAATATAAAGAACACGTAAAGAATATAATAAGCTCATATGGATATTCACAGTTTATCAAAACCTAAACATGCATTTTTTTGCCTATCTGTCAAAGACTTATTGTCTGCCTGTTTGTTTGTTTGTCTGGCCTAATCTCCAGAATGGCTGAACAAATTATGATGAAACTTTCATTTGCATGTAAAGGACTTTTCAGATATTAGTCTAGCCAAATTTTTATCCCGAAAATATTTGGGGTTCCTATTTAAAAATGTAAAAATTAGGGATTTCGTGAACGGACGTGACACGCGACGATTATAAGTAAATTAACAGATTTGGATCAAAAGCTTAACACTTTGACAAGATCGTCTGTGTTTTATTCTACTGTATACACTAGTTTAACCGTTAAATATATATCAAAACATTATGCAATAATGTGAAATGTATTCATAGATGTTTTATATACCTTAAAACCTGTTTTGTAATTTGTAATGTTCGTTCGGGAGTTATTAGTAACAAACTGGTGGAAAACGGGATTTTTAGCGTTTATTGGAGCATAGCTAATAATTTACGTAGGCCTAAACGGGATAGATCGATTTAGGCAAAACTCGCTGTACGTCTTTAGGCCATGGAACTCGGAAGTTGTTTTTAATTGCGTGTAAATGTAAGGCACAATATTTACCCGGTAGTCCTTTTATTTATTTAATCACATCTACGAGCGAAGCCTTAGGCAACAGCTGTTAGCTGTATCTAATAAGTAACTAATTCCGTGCCGTACAAGTTTTATCTATTTATACCATTGAACACATGTAAATGACAAATTGGCATTATTGTACTATTTAATTATAAATAATACAAAGCAAGCTCAGTGCCCATAATGTGTTTGTGAAAGTTAGTAGTCAATTAGAGTTATAAATTGCAAGCGACTCCCCTCTACTTAAAAAAAAAAAAAATGTTCTGACTGAGTTATTGACCGAATGTAAAACTTAATTTAAAGGGCATTCTGGTTGCTAGGCAACGATGTATACGATTTCACTAATTCGTTCTCTCTGAAAAAGTTATTAAACAAACAACATGAAACGAAAATGAACTATTTTCCTGAAATTTCTGCAACCTTCGGTTTCCTCAACGAAAATAGCCTTTCCTCAAACGGAAATAGGAATGTTTGTGATTTATTTTATTTAGCGTTGGACTTTTTAAATTCATAAGTTACCGTGACCAAAATACAGCACCAAGCTAGCTTGTGAGTTGCCAGACATTACAGGTTAGTTTCTTACTGTAAACTTCCCTCACAAGCTGGTGCAAAATTCATACATAAGCTTCCTAAAAACATATAAATTACAAACATCCTTATTCAATTTCAGTTTTCTAGATATTTGTAATATATGGATGAGTTTTGTATCATGATCTTACTATTTCATGACGGATGTGATTTCCGTTTTTGTAATTTTTGTTTTGTTTTAATGCTGCATTGTGTGTACTTACTAAGTTAATTTTCATGCAATTTTTTTTAAGTTTTTGAGATTATATCAATTATTGTATATTTTCCACTATTTTTTTATTAAGTTGTTACAACTCTTAAAACAACTCTCTCTTTTAGTGACTTGTATTTTAAAACGAAGGCTGTTTCGACTATTCAGCCATTATCAAGTTTTTGGAGAACACCTCCGTTCATGGACTACTTAACAAAAACACTTTCACAAACATTTAAATAAATTATTACACGAAACACATTTAATAAAAAAACCAGGTTGAACTGACTGTCGCTCACTGAACTTAACGATATTAAGTCCGTATTATTTGTAAATTCTGTATTTTTCACTAATTTGAGACCATAGCATTTAGATTAATATATAGGTTGTATCTTAAATAGGACGCCAAACTTCTGGAATGGGTTCATTACATAAAAGTAAGTAAAAAGCCTCTATAAATATGTGCCCTAAAACGCTTCTTTTTTTTAGATATCCGCCATTTTTTTTACAAAATAATTATTTAAATCTAGAGAAATGTTTGACTGATAGAGTTCAAAATTGGCATTAAGTTTATTCTAACAATGGTCTATCTCAAGAAAAATAAACGATTAAATCCAATCAAGCGTTTCAAAATGGCGGCTGTTTGAAAATTTCAAATAGCTAGGTTAAAGATAACAGAATAATGTAGCCTACATACTTTATTGTTGTGTTTACTTTATAGGTATAGGATACTGAGTTGAACAAACCAATTATTACACATAACGTAACTATTATCCTGCATCCAATTGTTTGTGACAGTCACACTATCCGATACAGAATAAAAAGGGCTACAAAAAAGGTGTCTTGACATTATATGTAAAAATGTACGGTTTTTGAGTAATTTAGATTTGAAATCTTCAAACAGTAGCCATTTTGAAACACGTGTTTGGATATAACCTCGTATTTTCCTTGAGATAGGTCATTGTTAGGCTGAACTTCATGCCAAGTGTGAACTCAATCGGTCAAATATTTCTCTAGATATGAATTATTTTGTACAAAAATAAAACGGCGGACATTAGGAAAACGAAACCTTTTAGAGCATATGTTTATAGGAATTTTTGTATTTATTTTTATGTAAGGAACCCACTCCAGAAGTTTGTCGTCCTATTGAAAAATCACCCTGTATATTAATCTAGAAATGCTATGGTCTCAAATTAGTGTAAAATACAGAATTTAAAAATAATGTTTAAAATGTTTAGGCCTGTAAATAATTTTGTTTGTGCAATAAAAATAATTTTCCATTTAAAGTAGTTTAATGTAGTTTAGTTTGTTGCAGTTGTACAAAGTTGATAGCCTACAATAATCAGAGGTCCAACATATTTAAACTCCATGAACACCATTTAAACTGCTGATTTCTTATGTTATTCATTTTTAGTTTACATTTATAGATTAGAGGCTTATGTTCCTATTCGAAACCAAAATGTAATACTGCGATTTAGACATGAAATTTAATATTATTTACAATCTTATCTTGAGGTAATGATTAATCCTACACATTTATTGCAAACAATTATATAATTCATAAATCAGTTGATTGAACTATAATCGTAAAACTGAGAAGCAATTACTTCATTCACTAAACCTTCTTAGTATTTTGTTTTAATGATTTGCAGTATTTGGCTGTTTGGGTGTTTGTAGCATTTTGTTAGCATTTGGCGTGTGCGAGCACAAATTACGTAAACCTGTAAAATGTTTGTTTTCCTAAAGCTTCTGTTGCAGTTTACTACCCCAATTTTGCGCTTCGAGTACAATCCTGACAAATTATAGGCAATAACCGTAAACGAAAACCTAGTTGTTTCTTATATTGTCTGTAACAATGTGGAACGTATATTGTGTAAATGATTCATCGTAAGTCTTGCTTAGAAAACATTTAAAATTCGACAATAGCATGAGAATTGGCTACGGTACATATTGATATACAAAAATAATGTAAAATACAAAATTACGATTATTTAAAACTTCCTAGATATGTAGGTATTTATATCTTTTTAATAAATTACAGCTATTAAAAAAATATTCAATTTTTTTTAAACAAATTTTTTTAACACAATTCGTGGTCGAAAATAAATAAAATTTAATCAGAAAGGAAAAAATATCTAGATAAACAATTTATTCCTAAAAGAAATTCTGCATACGTTACTCTTTATGCAATCACAGTACTACATAACCTACCTTACTCTGTCTTTCTTTTGTTCTTTGAATAAATACATTTTCTTCGTTTAAAAATTAATATCACCAGTTTTGTTTAGTTAAAATTGAAGCTTGGAAGGTCAAATCCAACCTATAATTGTATTATAGTGGACCTGCAATGTTTCTCAATTGCTTGATTTAATTTTAAGTATAGTTATCCCATTTCATCCATCAAATTGCAAACAGTTTGTAATCTCTTAAAAATAATATTACATAATTTTAGGTTTATAGCTTGTATGAAGTTAGTTTAATTTGTATTTATTTTGTAGTGGTACACATCATTTCAACCCCTTAGTTCGGGATAAGAACTATCCTACATTTTAAGTTGGAATAAATTATACATTTTGAAAAAAATGTCATTAAGACCGTTTTAGTAGTTTCGGAGTTCATCGCGGACAAACACCGTGGCAATGGATTTTTGTATACAAATATATATTAGTTTAAGATACTGTTTAGTACTTAATTATACAATTAGTTATACATCAAAATAAAGATAAAAATATTATATTTAGTTTCCTTCAGATTGTCTGTTTATCTGTTTAGTTTTCAATATAATGTTTAAACTAATGTAATGTTCTTTAGTAGGCCTATGTTGAATGTCAAAGGTGTGTTGAATCACTTTGTAATATCCGTGTTAATTCAGGATGTAACAAAGTGGTCCAAATAGAGTCTATCATTTTAAATGTATATGTCTAATTAGTATAAGAAACTGTTTGGTATTTAAATATACAATTATATTAAAAATAAAATGTGAAATTTGAATGGCTTTTAGTTTAATTCTAATTGTTTGTGTAGTTTTCAATATAATTATGTTTAAACTCATGCATGTTTATGATTATGCATGATGTTATATAAATTGTTCATTATTATTATTTTTGAAAGTGAAAAAAT
>JAGFPH010006951.1:44366-55052 GCA_018207615.1 Philaenus spumarius
CAAACCATTGCTCGGACGAAATAAATACATATGACCTTTTTTGTTGAAAAATACCTCCCCTACACGGTGGTATTTTTTATTTTCCTCTATCTTCATCCCAGCTCAAAATATTAAGGATAATCGAAAAAAAAAATAATAATCGATTTTTTTTTCGACTTTGGGAAATCGATAGACTGGTAAACTTTTTTTATGTTAATCTACATACTTTAATGTACTTATAAAAAAAAATCAGCCGTATTGCAAATTACTGGTAGTTGTAACCTATACCGACTGGGCTAATAAGGTGAGAAGCTACTACCGATAATATCGGCATTAATTTGCTAAAAATTAAATTCAAAAATAAATTCCTGCCTAAGCTTAAGTGCTCGACGTACAAAATTCACCAGCCGTGGCCAATTTTCACCATTTAAAATATTTATTATTCTTTCCACATCCAGAACCCTGTTTCCAAAACAACTTTTCCTAATTTCTCCTAAAATCAGACATCTGCCCAAAAAATGTACAATATTTTCCTCCTCATTAGAATTACACATAGAACACTTCCTTTTATTGTCCTCCCTGTCCGGTCTATAATTGAGAGGTAACATGGCGCTCCTTGCTTTAAATATTATGCTGATAATACCTCTCGAAAACCTATCACTTATGTATCCTGCTTGTCCTAGTGATAAATTTAATTTACTATAAATATTGTGAAATTGGGACCTATTAACCCGATCGCACCAAACGCTCCTGGACCTCATATCTAATTTCTCAAGTAGACTGCCTAAAGTCTGTCCCCACCGCTTATCCTCAAAAACCTTTAAAAAATCCCCTTCATAGCCACAACTTTCTCCCAATTCCCCCCAAAATTTTTCCCATGAAATTTTTTCCCGTAAAATCAGCTTCGATAGTTTTTTTGATAGCCTGTCATCCGGTAAATATAATGTCCTTCTTATGTATTTAAAATTACATTTCAAAAGTTGCAGATGTAAGAGCTTGGCCCCTGTCTCTAAATATAATATATAATTTGGTGTATTACTAGGGAGAGCAAAGAGCTTCTTTAAGAAAAAACGCTGAAAGCTTTCTAATTCTGTAATGTTATTGTAACCCCAGACCTGAGCTCCATATGTAACAACTGTTTTACATGCCGCTTCAAATACGGCCTGTTTAGCAGACAGTGGAATATTATTTTTGGCAATAAAAGCCTTCCAGGTAGTATTCAAGGCATATTTTGCTGTTGAGGTTCTATCCCTAACATGCAATTTAAAACATAAACTTGGCGTAAAAGTGACCCCTAAATATTTATACTTATTAACTGTTTCAATTGGTACATCACCGTATTTCCATTTTTCCCGAACTCCTATACGTTCCCCTTTCCTAAATACCATTATTTTCGATTTGTCCATGTTTACAGTCAAATTCCATCTCTCACAATATGCCTTGAAATTGTCAATCATATTTTGCAACATAACTGGTTCCGTTGACAATATCACTAAATCATCTGCATACCCTAATGTTAATATCACGTATCCACAAACCAACTCCCACTTCATCATATATATCACTAGCTGACCCGTACGGCGTTGCCCGTGGTGGTTGGTATTTTCAGTCTTTTTAACGTAACTGTATTCTTTTTAAGTGTTCAGTCAGTGAGTGGTATTTGGTTTATATATATAGATCTTAAATAATAAAAGCAATATTGTCATAATAATAAAAGATCTGCAATTATGATTTTAGTAACTTTGATCCCCCAAACCCCCCCCTCTAAAATTTCAAAATTTTCCATACCTTTTCTTAGTGAGCAAGCTCACCTTTTTATGGCCCTAGAGGAAGCTACATACCAAATTTCATTCCAATCCATTCGGTAATTTTGAAGAAATAGTAATTTAATAACTTTGATCCCCTCCAAACCCCCCCTAAAATTTAGATTTTTTTTCAAACCCTTTCTTAGTAAGCACCTATGGCCCTAGAGGAAGCTACATACCAAATTTCATTCCAATCCGTTCAGTAGTTTCGAAGAAATCGTTTTTTAATAACTTTGATCCCCCCAAACACCCCTAAAATTTCAAATTTTTTCAAACCCTTTCTTAGTGAGCACCTATTGCCCTAGAAGAAGCTACATACCAAATTTCGTTCCAATCCGTTCAGTAGTTTTTGATAAATCGTGATGAGTGAGTCAGTCAGTGAGTGAGTGAGTGGTATTTCGCTTTTATATATATAGATTTACAAACAATGCGAACAACAAAGGAGAGAGAAGACACCCTTGTCTGATTCCCGCTGTTGTAAAAAATTCTTCCGTCACCCCCTCACTTCACCAAACTTGCGATAATGTTCCTTCATATAAATCTTTCAGGATTTTTAAAATTTTTGAAGACAATCCCATATTATACAACTTGTAAAAGAGTTCTCCCCTACCAATGCTGTCAAACGCTGCATCAACAAAAAAACAATACACTTTCTTACCCCCCTTTCTTGATTTAAGTTTAACAATTTAAAAAGAATAATAATTAATATTATTAAAACAAAAATAGTACAGCAAAATGGGGCAAAATCGGAAAAAACGATTTCGTTGTTTTTTGGCCGCCATTTTTAAACGGTCAAAGATATGGATGTGAAAATTTCACCGTTGGTTTTTTCTTGAAATTCTACATCGAAATGATGTATCACATGACAACCTTCCTATTTAAAAAAACAAAGTTACATTCAAAATGGCGGACCCAAGATGAAAACACAAAGAAATTACTCACCTTTGTCACTTGTCTAAAGCTCAATATCGCTCGAGAGAAATATTTTGAAGATACCTTTGGAATCTTCAAGATTTGCATTTTCTAAAACTGCCTTCCAATCAGATGTCACTCTGATAGTTTCGAAAATATAAAGGTTTCAATAAACCCTTGCAATTTGACAGTTTTCAATCAATAAAACAGCACATTTTGCATTCAAGATATTTATTACAATTCGAAACATTTGTTAGATAAGTTTATATCTATTTTTAGACCAAAGTTCAAGCTTTAGTTTGGTGTCGAGCAAACCATATTTACTCTAACGGTTTTGTTCACACAGTGCTTAGAAATACTGACAGGTGGGAAATTCAAATCTCGACTTTCCCACGTTCTCGAAGAGGTAGTTGCAATAGCTTTTGACACGTTGCCTATATGTTCGTGCGGGAGAGTTTTTATTTATTCCATCTCATTTTGTGATTCAAGTCAAACTTATTCAAATACTTTTATGAAACAATAATTTGCAATTATACAGTTCAATTCTTTGATTTATTCTCTACACTTTGCTATAATAATATTTCATTTTTGGGCAAAGCATATCCCGTATACTTAAATTACTATTCAAACTAGTCCTAGTTTTGTTAGCAGTCTTGTAGTAGGAACATGAAAACTGGTGTTTTCAAAATAATAAATTTGAAATTGATATATATTTTTATACAGTTCTATTTAGAACTAAATTACAAAACGTTTTTACAT
The DNA here is from genome assembly GCA_018207615.1 of Philaenus spumarius. Classification (NCBI taxonomy): domain Eukaryota; kingdom Metazoa; phylum Arthropoda; class Insecta; order Hemiptera; family Aphrophoridae; genus Philaenus; species Philaenus spumarius. The sequence goes on from JAGFPH010006951.1 coordinate 47,822, forward strand.
TTTAAAAATAATTACAAAAAATATTGATTACTTTTTGTGTAGGCCTAAAGATGGACCTTTTCTTTTTGTCACTGAACATTTGTTGTTTCTTGATCTTGAACTTTGTAAATTTTACATCAATCAATTTTTACTGGCGTATATGAATAATTTGAACCTTTTTCTACAAAAAAAAAACTATGGAACACTTTTGGATTGGTTTATAAGTTCTATATTTGGCGAATTGTTGAAAATATGCTTGCACACGCACCGAAATGGCTTGTCATTGCAAAAAAATTGCACGAACAGTTTAAGAATTCATGTTTTCATTACAACAATTTATTAAAAAAAACGTTTATATTATACTTCATATGGTTCCTAATGAAAGGCGCCATCTATTAACAATATGTTTAACTAACTTGGAAGCTGTTATCTACATGTTTTACATTCTATATGCAAGTGCAAGTGTAATCTATCACGCAAATCAATCAAATTAAATCAACGTACAGCGTTATAAACTTTTGTCAAATTAAACCAACGTAAATAAATAAACGTAATTTACTTAAGTAAATCAATGAATTAAATCAGGTAAGTAGGTCTAACCTAAATGTATTGTGTGTTTATTTTATAAAATTGTGACGCGATCGGGATCAGGGTTGGGCAACCACTCTATGCGCATCACAAAGCGGTGAGAATTGGTACTAGTATGGTCCGTCTATGGTCTTGCCGCTTCACAGGGTTGCCTCGACCAATCAGCGGACGGCATCTAAGTCGGGAAGATGAAGCCCTCAAAATCGCCATTGTGGTGTAGACGCCGAACGACATAGACATAGGTTAGCGCGTTGCATTGAATAGGTTATCTTGTGTAACGATTAAATTAAATATGATCGGCTAACGCGAAAACTGGAATAGGCTATCGTGCGAACGGGGGCCATGAAACAGTAACGTCGGAAAGCGTCCCAAATGCGATATGTCATAATAGCGTGTTAAAGGCTGAAGACATACGCCCATCCTAGTGTGAAACACCATGTTAGTATGTAAATTATATAAGTGTTTAGTGCTTTAGTTTATTTTAGTGCCTATCAAAGCTGGTTACCCTTGTGTGTGGCTAATTACTTTAAGTGGTGGTATTAAATAAATTAATCTGAATTTTTGGGGGCTACTCAATATTTTTAAATGTAAACCCCTAGTGTGTGACCCCTCATTTTGTAGATCTTGATAAAAGAAAACCAACAGCGCAAACTAGAGGTCTCTATCTCATCCCTATCAGAACGCTGGGCGATAAACTGGAAAGAGAATTAACAAATGTAATTGTATTAGAATGTAATGAAACAAAAACCTCTGGCTAGAATTTTATTTCTAAGCAGTTACTTACAAGGATAACTTGTCACAGGAGATGCTCAAATTGATGGCCCTCAGCGGTTTGACAATGTGCCAATGCGGTGTAAAAATGTGAAACTGCTCGCTGCAATGTATCTTGAGGAATTTGTTGGATTTCTTGCTGGATTCGATTTCTGAGATCATCAAGATTTTGAGGTTTAGTTTTGTAAACCCTATCTTTTACATAGCCCCACAGGAAGTAATCCAGTGGCGACAGGTCCGGTGACCTGGCAGGCCACTCAATAGATCCACGTCCAATGATTTGGGAAAACGTTATCTAAGTACTGGCGAACTTGCAAGCCGTAATGCGGAGGAGCTCCGTCTTGTTGGAACCAAATTTGTTCGAAATTATTTACTGGTGCCTGGATAGCTGGAACAATTTGTTGTTGGAGCATAGCTAAGTATACCTCAACATTAAGGTTTCCATTAATAAAGAACGTCCCAATAACTCGTGCTCCAATCATTCCTAGCCATACGTAGATTTTTTGAGGATGTTGTGTGTGTTGTTCTTGAACCCAGAAAGGGTTGGTATAATTCCACCAACTAGAGTTATGTCGATTAACTTCTCCATTCAACATGAAAGTAGCTTCATCACTGAATACAATATCATTTAGTGTAATTGTTCCGTTATCAATATTTCTCATCATGTCGTCACTAAACTCTACTCTGCGATCGAAGTCATCTTCGTTCAACTCATGAACAAGATGAATTTTATAGGGTTTGAACTTATGCTGTTGTAAAATCTTACACACTGATGATTGAGAAATCCCTAATTGTGTAGACAAAGAGTTAGTAGACGCATGTGGGTTTTCAACAATAGACTGCAAAACTTCCAAACATTGCTCCTCGGTTGTTGCTGATTTTGGTCTTCCTGACCTAGGACGATTCTTAACAGAGCCTGTTTCTTCAAACCGTTTTATTGTTGTTTCAACAGCAGATCTTGTTATAGGGTTTCGTTCAGGAAATGAGTCATTGAATAAATGTGTCACTCCATTGTAAGATCGTATTCGGTCGCCGTAACCTCGCATCATTAACACTGTAATCCGTTCACTTTTCAGTTAACCCCATAGTAAAGTTGTTCAGAAAATAGAAGTTACTCTGGTCAGTACTGCTAAGAGACTGATAAGGATACGGACAATTGTTAACCTCTGAAGACTTGATGGGGGCCAAACCTTGACAAGACTGAACTGGTCTGAGGACTTTGTTTCTACTAATCAGATTATCTTTTGGGAATTCCCAATAGTCGTCACAGTACAATGCCATTTGATTTTCCTTGTAGTTTTTCGCCCAGCGTTTTTTGATAGGGATTGAGATAGAGACCTCTAGTTTGCGCTGTTGGTTTTCTTTTATCAAGATCTACAAAATGAGGGGTCACACACTAGGGGTTTATATTTAAAAATATTGAGTAGCCCCCAAAAATTCCGATTTTGAGTTGGGGGGCAACGTTGCCCTATGCATGGGAAAGTGTGCTTTTATGACCTATAAACAATCCCCGGGTTTGGATTTTTATATCAATGCTCGGTGGAGAGTTAAGGGGGTATCTCCAGACTTTTAACTAACCCTGTATATATATATATATATACACGAAAAAAAAATAATAAAAAATATACGAATTACAGAGAGAGAAAGAAAGAGTCGCATAGAAGGGACAACGTTTTTTCATCAAGTTACGAAATTTATAAATATCTAAAATCAAAATATCTAATTAAATTACATTAAAATTTGAAAAAAAGATGTGGTGAACTTCGTTCCTGACGGGGGTCAAACGACCGCACACATTTTCGACTGACTTTTTTATATTCATTTTTTTAAAGATTAGTTCTATACATAATTTCACAAAAATTGCATTGCAAGTGAGACAAGAAAGCTACTAGAATCCCAGAAATCTTTTGAAAGAGCTTCATTTAAGAGTTTTAAAATATGTAGATGTGTATTTTCATCATATTCTCCAAATAATGTTAGAAATGTTTTACTTTCTCACTATACTATAGTATAGAGAAAGTATAGTGATCGCAAAAAATCAATGTTGAGATTTTTGTATAAATATCCGTTTTAGAGGATATAACCAACCCAGAGTCCAAAAAAATTATTTTTACAAAATGTCTATTGCCCCCCCCCCCCCAAAAAAAAAAAATCAGTTATTATTTTTTTATAAAAAAACGGCTCTAACGATTTTAATCAAATTTGGCTTATTTTTAGCCCTTAATGTACCCTGTCATATGCAGAAAACCACATCTTTCTAAAAATAACTGATTTTTTAGGGTTTTTTGGCCAAAAAGAAGGTTGTTTTTCAAAATGTTTCTAAACTTTTTTCGTGCATATATACAGGCCTTATAGACGTGTTTTTTGCAAATTTGTTCGAAATCGATCTAGCTAATAATAATTATTATTAGTTAATCTCCTACTTTAATATCACCTCTCCTACCCCACCTACAGTTATGAAGTCACAGTGAATCTGTTTAATAATTTAAATGTGTTTGTGAGAAAGTATGTCCCAGTTCCTGGTACCGTTTATTTTTTTATCTTTGTTATTTACAAAATATTTCATTGTAACTAAAATGTTTAATAACCCCAGTAGTGTTTCTTACTTACTTGACAGGACATCTATTGAGGATCCAAATTTGTATGAAACAATCATAAACATATTTTAATTCCTGCTGTTTATAATTTATTTTTGTATTCCGCAATGGTTATTGTTTAAAATATTGATGTGGTGATGTCTCTTTTATGATGATATACTTGGTAAACTATAAAACCCATTTTTCAAAGTGAAATATTAAGCTAGAGAGTTAGTTGTTTTTTTTTTAAAGGAGAAAACCCTAGGTGGTTATAATAGCCTTGAGAGTTAGTTGGGTAAAGAAACAGACTTCTTAAGCGTTATGGAATCGGTGTTAATAAACTTCCTATACATCATCCCTAAGAGTGAACATTTGTGTTGTCATTACTTCATTATACTCACAAAACAAAAACAATAGGGTCATGGGCAATGTGAAGACATTTTATTTGAGCCGATTGGAATGTATAATATTTGTTGCAACAAGATAGATAGATCTAACTTAATTCCAATTTAAAATGTAATTCGCACTCAGTATTCAGTTGATTAAAATGTAATAAAAATGTCTAATGCTTTGCTAAAAGGTAGTATAGACATTGCGTCGAGGCAGACAGAACTAAAAGCTAACAAAGGGAAATATTTAACTTTGTTGTTCGACCGGTGTTTGCCCTTGATTCCATGTTTACCATGCCTTTGTGTAATATTATAGTTCTGTTGGTCTTGTCGGGTTCGGTTCGTATGCAAGCAATTTGAACTCAAGTTTATTAAAATTGGGTTGCTCATGTTAGGTTCTTGTTAAGTTAAGTTAGTTAATAAGTTAATAAATTGTAACCTTTTTCTAGTAACATCAGTACGTCTACTATACCTTGGAAGGCTACCAGGAGGGCATTAAATCCCGAAAGTAAGGTATCTTGTTTTTTTTATCCTAAATTTTATGTAGAAAACAGTAGGGCCTACTTCACTTTTACTAGTTACCGAAAGAAATTTCCCTTTAATCAATTTCCACCATCTCATATCCCCTATTTATCCTATATTGGAAGAAGATTATAAACTACTAGGGGAAATCCCTGCGTGCTCCGCACGCCAATCCCGTTGGAACCTTCTATACATAATCATGTTATATTTTCTTTATATTAAAGGTGTAAGGATTAATAATAACCACAAAGCTAAGATGATAAATAATGTTATATTTTCAAATCAAATTATTTTGTATATTTTATAACAGAAGTTATAATAAAGGTCAAAAGAACCACAAGGCTCAGGTCTAAAATTTAATACAAACCTAACCTAAAAGTTAGAAATACAAATAATTGCTTCAAAGTTTGAAAACAGGAGTTAACGGAAATAATAAAGCAAACAGTTTTTTTATCTGTTATTTTATTCAATTGGTTTCTACGTAGACCACTGACGGTAAACACACAAAAAAGGACAAACATCGGATAAATTTACATGTTTTTGATTTGTTGGTATGTTGTAAGGGTACCTACCAGTAGTTTAAAACCAAGTTGGCAGCTTCGAAAGACTTGTGCTAACTTCTTGGTCCTCGAAATTTTCCCCTCTGATTTCAATTTTTGGCCCGAAACTCCTAAAAGGGTGCTTCCTACGGAAAAGGCTCCTCTATCCTTTTTTGAAGCTGTAAAAATTTCCTATCGTTTGAGCCCAACCCCAATTGTTAGGTCCAATAAATTTCGTGAAATGTAACATTAAAGATTTTAAATGACCGCCATATTAAAACTGCTTAAGATATCGTAACGAAATTATATACACTTGTTTAACCTATTAAAGTACACGTTCGTGCCAAATTTGAAGTTTCTATCTAAAATAGTACTCAAGTTATAAAATAATTTGTAAAAAACACAAACAGAAGGACAGACAGAAAACTAGGCACGTCAGACCCGTATTTATATGAAATTTTTGATTGTCTTGACCTTAGGAACAAATACAAAAAAAAATTCCAGGGAGTTTGTAAACACCCTGTGTACTGATTACACATTCTAGTATTCTCTCAAATTAAATTTACCTCCGTCATTAAAAGTACATAATATTCTAATAGTGCTGAAATTATATTCTTGTTCTAACGTCATACATTAGTAGGAATAGCCAGCCTTCTCAAGATTAAATCCCCTCACTTAGTTTGATGCATTTATTCGAGTGATGCTGCACACCTTTAGCTATTCAGTAACTGTCGACTTCAAAACTGCTGACAGATTCAAGACATAGTACTCCCTCCTGGCTAATCCTACTCCCCCTACTCGTCTGGTCACCCGCCTAGGGTTCAATACTAATGCCAATAAGCTGAAAATCCTACCAAAAGCACTTTTCGGCTATATCTTTTACGAGGTATTTTTTTTGGAAAACGACTCACTTTAAAAAAAAAGCAGTCGCCGGACTGCCGACAGAAGTGAAAACTGTAATGAATATAAATCGTTAGTAGTATTGGTTTAGACTGAAATTTGATTATTTTAACACTACCAAGTAAACTATTTTAACACAACTTACAAAATCAGAAAGCACACTGTCCATTCAGAGGTATTCCCAGGTAAACTATATACACATGTGTACTATATATAGTAGAGCGTGACGGTAAAATCCGATTCACTACCCGCCAAATTTTCGAATCATTGCCTACAAAGAACATTACTACGAAATTTCACTTCAATCGGCTTAGTGGCTCGGAATTTATGGTAAGTCAGCTTTTTATATATTATAGAGATAATAATGTACCAACAATATACTGTAACATATGTTGCAAACCTGAACAATGCATTATGTTCTGCACAATGTTAGTTCGTGCTTTATTTTATAATTACTACTTCATTATTTTCTTGAAGTTTACATCGTTAACTGTCGCGATGGAGCTGTATATTCGTTTTACAGCCCCCAGGGGCGCAATTTGTCTTCGACTAAACGTGTTTCGTACTTCGTATTGCGCTGGGAAATGATTTAATTTTGTAAAGTTCTCGCAGACACTATTAATTCTTGTCATCTGTAAAGTTCAAGGTGGTTTCGCCTTGAGTTTTGGAATCCCAACGTTTAAAAAGTTCATATTTAGTGCAAATTATATTTGTGATTTTGCAATGAAGTGTACATTTTTTGTCACTAATTACTAATTTGTTATCAATTTCTGGTCTTTAAACAGCGAATCCGTTTCTCTTACTGTTTGTATTTATAAAATACATATACTCAAGCAACTTTACAGAAATACACGCTTGTATAATAAAGTGTCACACTGTTTAAGGAGAGTTGTACAATAAAGTTTCACATAGTTTAAGGGGAGTTGTATCATAAAGTTTCACATAGTTTAAAGAGAGTTGTACCATA
>JAGFPH010006952.1:8440-28508 GCA_018207615.1 Philaenus spumarius
CCCACCTTCTCAGCTCCTTTGGGCAATAACTGAAGCAAGAGCAGATCACGGTTAACAATTCTGGCAGCTTCCTGCACGAGGCTACCAACCTCTTGCAATGCCAACAGATTGGCTTAAATAAGTAGTTTGTTATGTATATGTTTTTTTATGAGATTAACTATACTGTCCGCGAGGCACGAGAAGGTCCCTGAGTCCTTGCCTAGATTTAGTTTGAAGGCGCTTGTAGCTATGTGCCACGACCTAGTACAGAGCCGCCGTGAATGTCCGCAGCATCGTTATTCGACAAATAAATGCTGTTTAAAATCGTACGTGGCATCGTGGTACAAAACAGGAATTCTTCAGTGTGTTTTTTTTAAATATATATAAAAAATAACATTATTAGTAGCAATTATTGGAACTATATATGCAATTACTGCTGTGAAAGAACAAAATTTATATACTGTTCGTATGTATGTTTACTTAATTATTATACTAAATGGATTTTAATAAATTAACAGAATAACAGCTTAAAAGTTATTATAATTCCGATTAGTAGTGTTGAAATAATATTAATAATATGTGTTTCAAAAACACTAACAGTTTGGCATAGTATAATATTTTTGGATTTATAAGTTTAAAAACGATAGAAGATTAAATTATTAATGAACAGCGCTATATTCCTTACAAATAACAATAAAAGAAAACATCAAGTAATCAAGTTTATAATAAATATGATTATAAATTAACTTTAATTGATATAACTCATTTATTATAAAACAACTGTATAAACTTATAAACTTCCTGCATAAACTTACATTCCTATATTTTTTAAACTTAATTTACTCAATTTATTAATATGTAGTATGATATTTTATTTAAAGCGCCTGTAGGCTACTAGGTACACATTTTTCATTTACTGTATTGTTTGTGCTGATTTTGTTGAGAATTTAGTCAATAGAATTAATTTGAAAAAAATCGGCTGTTTTAATTACTAAAATCCATTTTAACATAAGAATGCATTATCAATATCAATCAATACTATGCTATATGACGTTATATTTTCCGCTATCGCGTCAGTCTATTAATAGTCCCCGTTACTCGCCTTTGCGCCTGCTAAAAAGGCGATACCGCGTGAGGACATGGCTGTTTACGGGCAGGTCCAGGGACCATCTCGTGCCTCGCGGACAGTAGTTTTATGTTTTAATCATTTAACCCTAGAACTGTCGTAGTAAATTTTTGCAATTCCAAGCCATGTCGGTGTGTGTTGCAAGGATTTTTTTTCAAAATTATCCAAATATAGTAATTTTATACACCAATCTAAAAGTGTTTCTTAGCTTTTTTATAGAGGAAGGTTCAAAGAGTTCATATATGCCAGTAACAAAAAGGGATTGATGTAAAATTTACAAAGCTGTTAGCTCAAGAAACAAAAAATGTTCACTAATGAAATGAAAATGTTCAACTATAGGCCTTTTCAAAATGTACAAAAGTTTTGTTATTTAGTTCTAAATACGAGCGTATAAAAATATATATCAATTTCAAATTTCTTTTTTTTTTAAACACCGGTTTTATGTTCCTATTACAAGACTGCTAGCAAAACTAGGCCTAGTTTGAATAGTAATTTAGGAAATATGCTTTGCCCTAAAATGAAATATTATTATAACAAAGTGTAGAGAATAAATCATTTAATTGAACGGTATACTTATAAATTCTTATTTTATAAACGTATTTCACTATGTGTGGCTTGTATCACAAAATAATTAGATAAAACGGATAAAACGTCTCGAGGATTCAACATATACATAGCGTGCCAGTTTATAGAGTTGGGCATCGCATAGCGAACAATGGGAACTCGTCGTATTGAATTCAACAAATGTCTGTATGTCCCGTGACTGTACGATTAAAATCATAACAGTAAATGTGGTTTACTTTACACAAAAGGAAAGGTTGAAGTTTTCTCTACAAATCGATATAAACATATCTACACAAATATATTGAATTGTAATAGATAAATAATCGATTGCAAAATGTACTTTTCATTAATTGAAAACTGTCCAATTGCAAGGGTGTACGGAAAATTTATATTTTTTAAACTTTAAGAGGGACGACTGATTGGAAGGCAGTTTTAGAAAGTTCAAGTCTTGACGAATCCAAAGGTATCTTTATATTATTTTCGAAACAGTTCTGTCGAGCGATATTGAGCCTTAGAGAAGTGACGTATTTGTGTCATTTCCTTATGCTTTCTCGCGCGGCATCAGTTGATTTATATTCTTTTGCATTATGGATGAATATTATTATATTTTTTGCTTGATTGTAGGCATGCAAGTGTTTTTACGTAATACAGTCATTTATGGTGTTGGCAGTAATAGTGTATTCAATGCTACTCAAGATTGGAAAAATAAAATGAAAGCAATGGTACAAGAAGGTATAAAGAAAGCTGTAGTGAAACCTTTCCAGAGGAAAATGTTTGCTAAGGACCAGTCCATCGAGGCTTTAAAGTGAGTATTTTCATAATTTGCATCAATTCAAGTTTCTGTTTTCACACATACTGCTTGCTGCAACACTCTACCCTAGTTATGTATATTGAGTATAAAAACGTCTGGATCATTGAGCGCTTTGTTTACCATAATGTTTGCTTGTTCTTGTTTGGGGGTTTATAACAGGAAACATTCTTGCAACATATGCAGTTCTCAAATACGTATAAATTAAGAAAATAGTAGCATTTTTATTATTTATAATCAATGATCATCACAAAGAAATAAATTAACTAATAATATTTAAAAAGCAGTTTAAAGAATTATTTAATAGAAAAGGGCAGTTTAAGTGATAAGTACAAAATTTAAATAATATGCGATTTTAAAAGAACAGGATGAATATTCGGACAGCCTTATGGGCAGACAAGCTTCTCGAACATTCTGGAAACTTTGAGAAACAATCTAGGCAGATGGACTCCTTGAAGACGCATGGTTAGTTCAGTTCTATTACAGACTCGCAAAAAGGTGTGTTGAGATGGATAGTGTTTTCAAATAGAATAATTTGAGATATTTTGAGTCCAAAGTAGACTAAATAAGGTTTATAATATGTCAGTTGGTGTATTGACATTCAGCGATAAAGTGTTTTTTGTAAAAGGAATTAATTTTCTATCAACTAAATAGAAAATTTGTGAGAGGCCTATTCTAGAGGCAAACTACGTTTTGAAAAGTCGTACGTTTCAATTGTGAAGAAAATAAAGTTGGTGGTGTGAAGTTGGCTGGTATCAGTGCATATGTCAATCGTGTAAAAGAAACTGGGATTTATAAATATTTTACAAAGTGACAATTTTAAAGCGAAAAGGTGACGTAAGATAAACGAAGCTCGTAACAGCGTGAAAAAGAAAGCGTGCAAGTATTGGTTGTAGTCATATTTAGAAATGTATATAGTGTCTGCTTCTTCTTTTATTTTAATTTTTTTTAATAATTGTAAATTTAGTATTTATGTTAAAACACAAACTTCTTTCTTATTTGAATATCAAGTTCATAAGCTTATGTATGTCTAACAGTATGGTCCATTAAAATCTTTAAGTCAGTCATTATGTGACTGAGTCAATTTCTTTTGTTTTGCATCCACGATTCAATTCCTAAAGTACTTGTACAGTGATCTAACCTTAAAAACTCTAAAATTTAATGATTTTTATAAAGAATAATATTGGTTAATCACGAGTAACAGATCGGATATGATTTCGGCGGGATAGGGCGTTAGGCTATGTGAAGTCAAAATCATATGGTCTACCAGACTGTTCTGTTGGGGACTGGGTCAGTGTGTTACAGGTGGTTCTTTAAAGGATGAAAATTGAATATATAGCATGTGTTATGTAGGATTGTTTACAAATAATAAGTACATTTTGAGGTTATGAATTTTAATAATTTTATTTAAGTTTTCAATTTAAATATAATTACATTTTGTATAAATAGTAATAAACAGTTCATAAATGTAAACACATTCTTTATAATTTTTAATAATCAACAGGAATTTTTTTTATTATATAACTTTAAAATTTTAGCTATTCGTGACAAACATTGTGTATACATTTTAAACTTTTGTAACAAATTCCTTTCGTTACAAAATGGCTTTCCCAACGTGGGGTGATGAAGCTAATAAACTTTTGTAACGAACCTACTACCTGCTGTACAACAAAATGGGATTGAATTGTGATGCTTTACTGGGATTTTCTCTGCATTATGATTGACTTATTTTGAAAATTATTGAAAATAAAAGTTATTGATATGGCAAACATGGACAATTTAGATGATTCAGGCATTATGTTGATTCATTCAATAACTGAGAATGACGGGGATGAAGAGGTGAATACAGTAAGTAATGTTAAGTCAGATAGTAGCATGAGTGATAGTATGAAAGATATGTTTAGCTTTATGAAAGAACGATTTGTCAATATTAATGAAAAATTTTAGGAAAATGATTTAAAACTTGATGATAGATTTAACAAAAACAGACAAAAAAATAAACAAAGTTTTGATAGTCTTAAGACTGAAAACAAACACGAATTTGTGAATATTAATGAAAGATTTGATAGTTTTAAACAAGAGATAAGTAGTAGATTTAATGAATGGGATGAAAAAATTGACAGTTTTAAAGAGGAGTTTGCTGTTAGAAATACAAAATTTGAAAGTTATAAAGTAGATAATGAGATTGTTGTTGAGAATGCAGTGATTATTGAGGTTAGGAATAATTTTGTTGTCGACTAGAAAAGGTAAATGATAAAGCTAATAAATTTTTTGTAACTTCTTAAACGTTACGAAATGGCGCCCAACGTAGGGCTGATGAAACTAATAAACTCTTGTAACGTCCCTTCGTGACTCATATGTTTGTTTAGAAGTGACAGGCGTTATTGCATTTTTTTTTTATTTTTATTGGAAGTACCTTATATTGTGAGTTGTTAAATTCTATTTACTGTATTGCAATTTTACTTTATTACTTATACAGTACTAGTGTTGTAATGGCGAGCACAAGTTCAAAACATAAGCACAAAACATTAAATTTATCTGATAAATGGGAAATCATTAAAAGATATGTTCGTGGTGAAACCCCAAAGTCGATCTGTAAATCGTAAGACATAGGGCAAGCATTTTTCAATGTGTAAATACTGTACTGTGTTTAATGTTTTTTTATTCTGTACGTGTACATATATTTTTTCATGACTCCTTTGTGCTCACTAGGTAAAATTAATTGATTTATTAGCCTACTGTCCTAAATGGTTTTACATACGAAAATGACAGCAGATCCCGTAACTTACTGCTAATTTTGGACATTTAAAAAATCACTTTCGATAATCCAGACACTTTTGGTAATCCGACACCCTCTCATTCCCATACCTGTCGGATTATCAAGAGTCAAAAGTAATGGCAAGAAGAGTGGAGAACTCTTTTATTTTAATAAAGAAAATTAACATCAACAAAATATTAACCTTGCTACAGATTGTGAGATTTGTATACAAATTTAGTATTTGTACTTAATTATTTCTTTAACATTAATGTATGTATTAAATGAATGTTTTTAGAGCTTATATAATGTATCCCACACTGGACATAGATCGAACATTTATTTTTAAACACAAAAACAATGGTGTAATTGTAAACAAAACACTTTTTATAAACCATTATAGACACTTGTTTGTTTTTCTGTTGTTAGTGTCAAGCTGAAGTGTTACATAGTTATAGTGCATTTAGTCCAATAATTGAAACTTGGTAATTATTTTACTGTATATTTTGAGAGCTAAGTTTTGGTTTTGTAATATTTTATAATACTGCTGTATGGTTTGTTGTTTATCTATGGGTTCCAAATAACTATTGTTTATGTTAGAACATCATGTGATAGAGGTAGGAAGTTGTATACTATAAGAATTTACTGAGGAGTACCCTGGAATCTCCATTTCTACTTACTTTTATAAAAATATTAGTTTGTCTATCATTAGAAGTAGTCTTTTAAATATTTTACAAACGGCGTTCTTCTAAATAATATTTAAAACAGTGTATAACGTAAATAATATCATTAAACTATTTAAAAAAATGAAATGAATTTTATTTTGAAGTTAAGAAAATAAATCAGAGGAGTGGTTAATATAATAATCAGGTTTAATGGAGATAAATTATTTTTTTGATGTTTCAGATATTTGAAAATGGACCATTTGGTAGAGAAAGTGATATTGACGATGAAACGTGTGAATCCATCTCAACCTGGCACCAGAATGCAGTTTAAATGTGACCACAACAAGTCTTACCTTATAGTAGGTGAGTTCTGATCAAGTTGTTACATCAACTCCTATAAAAGCGAGTGTATGAGCGTACGAGCATACCTACGTGGAGTAACATTTAATATAACAGCTGATTTCACCCATCATCTGTAAACCCTGTGTATATTATAGTTTGAGGTTATGATTACAACTTCAATCGTTATAATTTCTTGTAAAGTAGATTTTTTTTAATATTATGAGTTATAGAACTAATGTATGTTATAATTATACATTATAATATTTGCTTTGAGGTTATAAACTGTATATAAATACAACCTTTTATCGTCAAAATATTCGTTTATACAAATTTCAAGAAGAAAAAATATCTATTCATTTAACTTAATAATATAATAGCTGATTTCACCCATCATCTGAATGTAATACCTAGGGTAGATTATACTTTGGGGTTATGTTTACAACTTCAATCAATAATATAGCCTATAATATTAATAACTTATAAATCATTTGATCTATCAATATGAAATAAAAGATAATATTTTTATCTTTCTTTAAATATGTATAATAATATACATAAACACAAAATCTTAACAAATATTATTACAGTTTTATAGTCCTGCTTATAATTGTACACATTTACCGAGTTAAAAATCCCCAACCATAATATACATTGTCTGCTTAGTTAGGTAGGCCTAGATAAAGTGTGTTGTTTAAATAGTACGGTATTTTGTGTACATGATGTATTTCTGATGTGTAGCTAATTAATCCACCTGTGATTTTTCACAGGGACTGTATATATATAAGTGGCTATTTCCTGACTGACTGAGATAAAATCATCGTACAGCAAAAACTGTTTGATACAAATACCAATATGTAATAGTATATTTCGCACCTAGGGCCGAAAATTAGGTTTTGCAGGCTTGAGATCGTGTTTCAAGTTCGAGACGGAGTCGAGAACTTGAAACGATCAAGAGCTGCAAAACCCTTTCGGCCGTGGTGCGAACGCTATTTTTCCCCACACTACACAATAAAATAGACACTATATAAAATTAAAAATAATATTTATTTAGCACACATGAAAATGAAACTTTGAGGTTATAAACTAGCTAGCTATGGAAAGTACAGTTTTACCTCAGTTGCTATTCAACGGTGAAAATAACAATTATGTGTGTGAGACTAGTCTGTCGGCAATACCTGTTGAATCATTTGCCATATGGGCCTATTTCATAACGAAATTGTGTTGAGATATTCGTTCATATTTTAATTGAATAAACGAATAGCTGACTTTACGGCCCTAGGGCAGAAAAGAGCTACTTTCGGCCTCCAAATGACGTTCCGAAAATAGCTGAAAACCTCGTAGTGTGGTGAAAGAGTATTTTCTTATAGGATCATAGACCACACTAAATAAAATTTTGCAACACTATATAGCGAAAATAGCGGAAATTCGGTGGTTTGTTCCCAACCATATATCAGATAAAACAGCTGTTTGGATCAAAAGCTTAGCAACACAATCATGTTTGTTTATATTCATTAGCATAGCAACCAACTTAACAAATTTAGAATCAATTTATTAGCCAATTTTTTTTATTATTCACAACCAGCAGCTTTTTCAAGTTAGATTTAACTAACTAAAAGCAAACACAAACAAAAATTTGATTAATAATAAGTTTGTTGTTGTGGTTAAATGTAACACGTGTAATAATTTCAGAGAATATCTAATTAAGAATAGTTATCTGTCATTGGAATATTGCAATAGTGTTAAGAATTTACTAAAGGGACTTTATAAACACTCTGGATATGTAAATTTATAGTCATGTGATCAATAAAATTCAATTTTATTTATTAATAACTAAATATTTTTGTACAAATTTCTTCGTTTTGTATAAGTGTTTATTTATATTGGAGATTTATATTCGTATTATGTAATTTTTACGACTTGGTGTAAAATTATTAAAACTATTTACTAACATTATTATTATAAATTCTCGTCTAGATGATATTACCATCACTTGAAGCTAGATTGTACTGTACAATCAAAAATTAATTGAAAAAATTATTTCAAATTGCAAATTTAAACTAAATAATGTAATACCCTTCCACCTGTGATTTTATACTTTGAATTATATATATTTTTAAATTAAGTGCCAACAAAAGAAAAGGTACAGCAATATGTTTACTGTATTTAAATCTAAACTAATCAAAATTTTTACAGGTACAAAATACAGTCTGTGGCTGGACTTGGCTAAGTGGCTCGTTGTAAGAGGAGCTCGTAAAATCATGGTTGCTGTTGAAGAGATATCCGTTGATAAGTTTGATTCAAAGAAGTTTTCTGGATTAATCTCTCGTTATAATGCAAAAATAAAGCTGACTTCAGATACTTGTGAGGACACAAAGAGTGATGCATTAAACTTAATCAAAGAGACTATGCAGTTGGGTCCTTTAGCCGCCATCTTCAGTATTATGTTGGTACGTGCTGTTATTAATATTTTTAATCTTACTCTTTTATTTTAAAGCTACTAATTTGTCATTTAATGCACAATAATTTTTGTCTGTTTTTTAGTTTAGTTAAATGTATCCTCAAAACAGGCATATAACTCCTGAGGTACATTGCAATAACTTAGTTTTTTCGTTTCTTTTAAAAATTTATATTATTTTATAAAATGTACTTTTGGTGATTTTAAGCCATTTACAGCCTACAGCCACTATCTTTAAATACAAAAGTAATTCTAAAAACTGCCAAAAAACAAAATACTGGCTCAGCAAATACAGCGCTAAAATAATCATGTGACTACAATATCCTACCTTCTTGTTAAGCTTTTGGTAAATACAGAAATGATAAATGCTTTTGTGCAAGTAGTAAAAAGCATCTGCCACTTTCAGAGTTAAAATCCCATTAACCACTACAAAATCATGTTTTTATAAATATTACTAAAAACTTTCATACAGTGCAGAAATGAACAGTTATCAATAATCTAGGAACCATCACCTAGCATTAATTTCCATTTACTCCAATCTAATTGAATACACAAATTACAACGGTATTTTCTTAGAAAAATTTATTAATTGACGTGCCCCAAATCCTGGAACACTAATTTTCCAGAATGGTTGTAAAATAATTTAATACAGATAGTGCCAGGCAGCGTGAAGCGTTACTTGGACATGCGCTATAACGTCTTACCCTCTCCTACTCGACTGTGTCTTCAGTACAGTCACCCCCAAAAAGTGTTAATATGTTAATATACAATCAACACGACTACAGAGCAGACATGAGTTAGGTAGGCAGGCAGCAGACAAAGGCATGGAGCGGTGCTCTGACTGTACTCCGCCGTGAGAGGGGAAATGTTTTCCAGACTAGTGGGAGCCGGCGTAGGAGACCTGCATACTCCCCTTAGTGATGGTCTATTCGAATAATTTTTATTCAAATATTTGATTATTTTGTTTTAGTCGATTATTCGAATGGTAGGCAGGCAGCAGACAAAGGCATGGAGCGGTGCTCTGACTGTACTCCGCCGTGAGAGGGGAAATGTTTTCCAGACTAGTGGGAGCCGGTGTAGGAGACCTGCATACTCCCCTTAGTGATGGTCTATTCGAATAATTTTTATTCGAATATTCGATTATTTTGTTTTAGTCGATTATTCAAATACTTTAGAATTATTCGAATAAACTACCAAGTGAATAGTGAATATTGGTTAAACTAGTTAGGCATATAGGTTATTCGAATAACTAAGTGATTGAATAGAAATGCTATGACGTATACCGTTATGTTTACTTTAGAATTATTCGAATAAACTAACACGTCGTGAATAGTGAGTGGATAGGGGTTAGGCATATAGGTTATACGAATAACTAAGCAATTGAATAGAAATGCTATGCCGTATGTCGTTTGTCGTTACGTGTTAGGAAGGCTCAGGGCTCATGCAATTATTCGATAGTTTGGTACAGGTACATATTCGTTAAATTGGTAATATAATAATTTCGGATAAATGAAACCAATATTAAAACTAAAGAAAATCGACAAGCAATACTTACGTTTTATCCGTGGGAAAAGTAAACAGGATGTTTGCAAATAGATTCCAGGAAAGGCAGGAAATCTACCGGCCTCCCTTTGTCTGGCATATTCACCGATTCCAAGAATGTCATACTGTATAGTGTACGCCAGACTTAAAGAGAAAGGGTCAGGTAGGCTGGGACAGCCATAAACCACTGTTGACAAATCACCTATTGTTGTGATGCGGGTGGGCAGCCCCCTTGCCTGAGTAATTAACTACTGCCGCCTGGAACTTCTTGTTTGGTTGTTTTGACGATCATATTGCTCTGTTATTAAATGGTTATATAATTGTTACATAACATATTTATAGGCACAACACAATAAATAATAATAGGTAAAAATTAAATTAATTAATTTCTAAACTGAGTATTGGAAAATTACTAAATCTATTTGCTGATTGTACGGCACATCCCATGCTTTTTTTAAAAATTAAGAAAAAAACTACACCATAATATATCTACGACTTCCAATGGCTGGCTGGTTTAAAGATGGAAACATGCTGGCCGCTTAAAATATAAACTGAACTGTTTGCTTCAAATCCAAACAATTTAATCCATAGTATAAGCGGCCAATGCCTTGTTATCTTTATTTTTTAGTAACACATATACATATCACATACAAAGATATCACATATTTATTTTTGGATCACATACTAGTTAAAACTAACTTTACCAATATTTATATAATGCAAAAGTATGGGAACAAATTAATAAAATAAATTAATGAAAAATATTTACAACAATGATAATTTACACTTTACAACACATTTAATTACAGTACATTATATATTTACAAGAAAAAGCCAACTGTCCAGATTTAAAGCAAATTTCAAAATAAAATAAAAGTTTTGTTACAATATAAGTGTTGAAAAAAATATTACTATACACAAATGACAAATAAATATTTAAAACATTAAATAAAAATCATAAATCGTTCTTTGGATTATTTTCCATTGGAAATCGTCAACTCTTTGAAAACGATATTTTCCAGGTGCTTTTCCTCTTTTTTTCGGGGACGTGACTCCTTTATTCAAAACCCGGTACACCGAAGCCGGTGACACCCCGAGCACTTTTACAGTATCTTTTACAGGATTTATCGCACCATGTTTCTTAGCGTATTTTACCATTGACAAAACAGCTGCTTGCTGACCTTTACTGAAATATACGCCGTGCCCTGCGACAAGTTTCGGTTCCGGAGTTTCGGTCCGTTTATCACTCTCGTCGACACAATTAACTTCCCTCACTGGGGGATCACTCCACGGACGCCACATGTTAACAGTGCAGTTGACAGATTAACACTGAACTGATCGAAGGAAATAGTTGGAAAACCCGTTTTTCGTAACGGGATTTCCCCATTACTATTTGTCTTAGTCTGAGGGCTGCCCGAGGAATTTCCGGTGTCAATTACTCAGGCGTGGGGACTGTCCATCCGCCTCACAACAATAGGTGTTTTGACAACAGTGGTTTATGGCTCTTCCGGCCGCTTATACTATGGATTAAATTGTTTGGATTGAAGCAAACAGTTCAGTTTATATTTTAAGCGGCCACCATGTTTCCATCTTTGAACCAGCCAGCCAGTGGAAGTCGTAGATATATTATGGTGTAGTTTTTGCCTTAATTTTTTTTTAAAAGCATGGGGTGTGCCGTACAATCAGCAAATAGGTTTAGTAATTTTCCAATACTCAGTTTAGAAATTAATTAATTTAATTTTTACCTATTATTATTTATTGTGTTGTGCCTATAAATATGTTATGTAACAATTGTATAACCATTTAATAACAGAGCAATATGGTCGTCAAAACAACCAAACAAGAAGTTCCAGGCGGCAGTAGTTAATTACTCAGGCAAGGGGGCTGCCCACCCGCATCACAACAATAGGTGATTTGTCAACAGTGGTTTATGGCTGTCCCAGCCTACCTGACCCTTTCTCTTTAAGTCTGGCGTACACTATACTTCTATTCAACTATTCGAATACTCTTACAAGGCAAGTAATCTGTGACTCATTCGTCTAGCTTTTATTCGAATAAAATTATTCGAATAATTATTCGATAGTTTTTTTTATTCGAGTCGATTATTTGATTAGTAAAAGTATTCGATTATCCCATCACTAACTCCCCTCTTCGTGCTTCATGCTAATTGGCACTATCTGTATCACCTAGTTGAAGAATCAGGCTACCTTTTTTGTCTGGCCTAGGTGACATAACTGGTCGTCGAATATTTAGGTGTCTAAATATCCTGACTAAAAAACTTTCAACACCAAACTTCCAGTAATCAAAAATTAATTTACTTTTAATTAAGCTCAGTTCACACCACAATAATTTAATTTTACTTTTAAATAACCTCTGAGCCATGAGTACAGTGTAACTGACCTTGTAATTGAATTTATTGTGCTTCGGATATTGTTAAAATTAAACACTGTGATAATACTTAAACTAATAGGAAATATTGTGATAGAATATTCAAACACTAAGTAAGTTAAAATACCAAATTTTTATACTGAAAAATAAAAATAAATAATGTATTTATCTTCAAAAAACATAAATTAAAATATTCTCTTTCCGTCGAATCTTTCACTCAGTTAAAATTTTTTTCAAATAAACTTAACTCCATTTTCTCTTAATTTATAACGTTAGGCGTTAAAAAAATAAAAAATTTGTAAATAAACTTCTTAAAAAAATTATTTTAAAGTCGAGAAAAATTCTAAGTAAAAAATTAAAAATATTAAATTTAATAAAAATATTATATGTGAATTATCCTATGATTAGTACTCACTTTATTATTAATTTTAATTTCAATGAAACACTCTTTATTCAATCTACTTTACTTTAAAATAAAAAACAAACACTTAACCTCAAAACTTACTTTGTTTACCTTTAAAACACCTTTCAACCCTCCACATATAATTCATCTATGCAACATGACTTCATCTGTGACTGCATTGCTTTATCTTGCTCACCTCCGTCATAGTGCAAAGCCTATCTTGAACAACCTTGCACCATACGTGGCAAACACTTCTCCCGCCAAAATAATCTCATATGCGTCATATTTTCTAAATATATGCATATCATTTTTTTACACAAAAACTTTATTTTAATCTAATTTTCCGTTGTGTGTTCCGTTAAGCTGCTAAAGTACTCACTACATGGACAATTGTGGCGAATAATGAAAAATAAGACATTGTGACGAACAACTATTTTACTTTACTCACACATATCAAAACTCATCTTACAATACAACAGTGAATACAATTTTGTCAACTAATTTAAAGCATCAATTAATTATAATTTCACAAGACAATATTTTACAATCAAATATAAATAAAAATGAGACACAATTCTAATTTACATAAGAAACAAATTTTAAGAAAAAATGACTCTACCTGCAGACAATAAAAATAATTTAAATATTTACAAAAAAGTTAATCTCGCTGTTCATTTGTTTTATAATAGTTTTATATACTTGCGGTTTTTTCGAAGTAAGCCCATAAACACTGTCAATGTAACACAAATCACATTTTTCATATACGTAAGAAATATACGTTTGTCGACGTTCTGTAAAACTTCCACTCTCAATGTCTAATTTTATACAAGTATATATCACATTCTTACTAACGATGTATTTTTTTTTATTTATTTAAATTTAAGTCTGCTTTTAATTTTATATATTGATGTTTGCTTTTTTATCTTTACACATTAAAGTTATTATAATTTATTTATTTTGCGTCTTTATTTGTTTATGCATATAAAAATGAGATCTGTTCAGCATTGATTATTAGATATTGCGTCTGTTATTTTACTAGACCCTTCACTCTTTGTTTCTCTACTACGTGAATTTACATATCCCATCATGTTTTTCTTTCACATGGATTGTAGATGTCACAGATATACCTTTGTTCATAAAAGATATTCATTAGAATTAATTTTCATGAACAACCAGATGACAAAGCAATCCCTGTGACGATAAAAACTTTTCAAACAAAAATAAAAAATTTAACTCAAATCTCAAAGAAGTCTGGTCATCTAAGTTATTAAAATTGTACTATTACAAATTCATTTCATTTACCATTAATCAAAAATTCAAACCATAAATCAAAAAGTCAAAAATGATCCATCAAAAATTCAAATTTGAAAATAAAATCAAACATCAATTGTCATAAAAACTAAACAAATTTTCATTTATCATGAATAAAAATTATTAATCATAATCAAACAATATTAAAAGTTCAAACATCAATGTTAAACATAACTGAAAAGCCAAAATTACACATTAACAATTAATTAAAATGAATCACATATCATTACTCATGAATAGAAAATCATCAATCATCAATCAAAAAGTAAACATCATAAAAAATCATTTAAATATCAGAATTCCAAACATTATTTACAAATCAAAAAAATTTAACATCAACCATCAAATCGAAAATTTATTTAGATGTCAAAAGTTAAACATCATTAACTAAAATTCAAAATTAAACTTCCAAATTATATGTCAATAATTAGAATTAATTCATTATAAATTCGAAGAAATATTTTACTCAGTCACTCTTAATTAATATACATTTCAAAAAATCATTTATACTCCAAATAAAATCACTACAAATCTTTAACATTGCATTTACATTTAACACATACAACCAAATTCACTTCAACATACTCAATAAACTGTGAATAAGCATTTGTAAATAGCAATAACCCCCTTTCCAAACAACGTATATGGATCATTCTAGTAAAGCATGACAATTAGGCAAAGAATAAAAAAATCTAATTATTTAAACTAAATTTGTGATGATGCGCATCAGCAAACAGCATCCTAAAACTATGAAACGGTCTCCTCTCTTGAATACCCTTCTGGTATTCCTCCTTTCTTGTTCTCTTCTAGTAACTGGCAGGACACTTATGCTGTTTATGAGGATGACTTGTCTTTGGATATGTGCCAGTTGATATATATGCCTACTTGATTCAACATAGACCCAACACACACCTTCTAACTCATCAACTCCCTCAAGCATTGCCTATAATCCTCGGGTATTTTGCCTTTCTATTGGTTGAATGAAACCCTTTCATCTCAACTTTACTATTATAACTAAAATGTGTACACTTACAAGTAATCTCAACTTGAAACTAACTTACAAATCATATCAATTAACTATTATCAATTAACTATTATCAATTAACTATTTTTAAATGTTCACTCTATATACATGAACTAATCTTCTTTAAATTACTAAACTTGTTTCATTCCTTTTAAATTTCTTAATATCTGTCTTATCAGGCAATTTTAACTCTATTTAGGCCTAGCCTATACTTAAAAATGTTTTCTATAATTCTTCTTTAAAATAATTAACCAATAACTATTTAAACTTTCTTTAATTCATTTTCTTTCTTAAATAACATTTCTTTAAATTTTTTAACTTTAACTTTCTGTAAACACTAACTTTAGAGTCCTTGTCGATTTTATTTGTCTTCAAACTAACAGTTCTTCAAATATCCATTTCATTTCAGCAAAATTATCTAACATCAAATTAACTTCAACCTCTTCATAAATAAACGACGATTCACCTTCAAAACTCGCAGATACATAACCACAAAACTTCCTATTCGCAGACCTCTTCTTAAAAAAACATGTAGACACCATATACTTAACGACGATTCATTTCCATAACGTAGACATAACCTTAAACTTCTCACATAAATAACGACGACATTAATTCCATTTCGTAAACATAACCTCCAACTTCTTACTACCGACGACCATAATTTAACTTCGCAGACATAACTTCCAATTAATTTTTTACAGACTTATTTTGCTTCAATTCCATTTCTTGATGACATGACGTAGACTCCTTTTTCTAGCTTTACTTTATAAAATTCCTAGTACTACTCTTTCGGACAATACATTTTAATTATTTATTACCTCTTATTACTTGCTATCAAAAAATCTTAACCCCTTTCAAACTTGTTATTTAAAATTAAAAACTTTTTAATTTCCTTAAAAAATTTCATTCATCTCTTTAACCAAAATTTATTAATAAAAAATTGCCTTTATTACCATTTATTATTATTTAAAAACAAACAATTTATTCAAATTCAAATTAGTACATTATATAATCAAACTTCCTTATTGTTTCATTAATTATTACTAAAAACCAAGCAACTTATCCTAGGCGATTTATCAAAACTTTACTTTAGCAACACTTCTACACTGTAGTCTTTTTGCGCCTTCCCCTTAAGTTAACCCTTCAGTATTTTTTTATGACAATTTCTTATTCACAATCTTTCTTTCTCCTAACTGGTATCTTTAAAACATGTAGGCCTAACCTACCCTACGCTTACTTCTTTTTTGTATTCTTCCATCTACGGTTAGTCTACTGTAACCTATCCTATACTCCCACTTTGACTTCTTCTGCTTACTATTTTCCTTCAAAACTTCAAAAATTTTCGTTACATTACTCTCCATCTCTTCTTTACTGTACAATTTCAACAATGCTTCTAAGTTTACTTTAAAATTAAATCTAGGCCTACCGGTATTTATTTTCTTAAATTCTTTATATCTTACTTTCACATTTTCAAAACCTACTTTCTTAACATTTTCAACATTACGTAGATCACCTACGACGAATTCAACCATTTGGTCACTCTCAACTCCAAAACTATTCTCAACTCCATACTATTGCTTTCTTCCATAACTTCTACTAAGAAACTATTACTACTAGGCCTATCATTAATTTCTAATTCCCTCGAAAACTTATCAACTTTATTTCCATTTTCAACTTCTGAAACTTCTACTGCATTTACTAACCAGTTACACTCTCATTCATTTCTACCAATTTATTTTCAAAAGATCTGTTAGTTTCATTTACTTTGTTGTTATCAACTAACTCTATCTTCGTATTTACACTCTTTACGCATCACCTCCATTTCTATTTGAAGATTATCTAGTTTCGTATCAAATTTCTTAAAACTTTCTTTACTCTCAGCTTTACCTTCCTCAAACGGAACACTCAGGTCTTTAATCTCTGCTTTATTTTCTTCAAATTTAATACTTAAATTATTGTTCATTTCTTTCATAAAGCACATTATTGCTTCTAACATTTTATCATTTGAATTTTCTTTTGACCCAGCCTAACTTACACTTTCTTTCACTGTTTGAACTACCTACAAATCTTCTACTCTACTCCCTAGGTCTACACTTAAATTAATAGATTGATCCATATCCAACCCTGAATAGTTAAAGTCTTCTACTTTGTTAGCCATCTTTCAAAATTATATTCAACAATCTATTGAAATTACAAGTCATTCGCCACAACATCTCAAAAATCACAACAATTATCACAATGTCCACTTCGCTTTCGTTTCAAAGCCCTGTGTTAAAGGGCACCATTTCATAACGTTAGGCGTTATAAAAAATAAAAAATTTGTAAATAAACTTGTTAAATTTTTTTTAAGTCGAGAAAAATTCTAAGTTAAAAATAAAAAAATATTAAATTTAATAAAAAGATTATATGTGAATTATCCTTTGCTTAGTACTCACTTTATTATTTAATTTCAATTAAACACTCTTTATTCAATCTACTTTACTTTAAAATAAAAACTTACTTTGTTTACCTTTAAAACACCTTTCAATCCTCCACATATAATTCATCTATGCAACATGACTTCATCTGTGACTGCATTGCTTTATCTTGCTCACCTCCGTCATAGTGCAAAGCCTATCTTGCACAACCTTGCACCATACGTGGCAAACACTTCTCCCGCCAAAATAATCTCATATGCGTCATATTTTCTAAATATGCATATCATTTTTTACACAAAAACTTTATTTTAATTTAATTTTCCGGGGTGTGTTCCGTTAAGCTGCTAAAGTACTCACTACATGGACAATTGTGGCGAATAATGAAAACTAAGACATTGTGACAAACAACTATTTACTTTACTCACACTGACATAACAAAACTCATCTTACAACACAACAGGGAATAAAATTTTGTCAACTTATTTAAAGCATAAATTATAATTTCACAAAACAATATTTTACAATCAAATATAAAAAAAAATGAGACGAAATTCTAATTTACAGAAGAATAAATATAATTTACATTATTTTTAGAATAATGACAGCAACAAAGTCAAGAACCTAGACTCAGCTAGCAGAAAACTCGCTCCGGAATCACCTTTTTTCGTCTGCCTGTTCGGAGGAGGTTCTGAGGTGTGTGACGCACGTAGACAGTCAGGTTTACCAGGTTTAGCTATACAGTGGGATATACCTTTACAGAAACCTGTTCAAGTGCTTAACTATTTGCAACCACTCCTGGATAACCAAGGCATGAGTTCTGGCTCACAACTGATCCTGGTCAATACTCCAGTTTCTCACAATGAACAAAAAGGTAATTATTTAAACAGAAAATCTAAACTATTGTATTACAGGAAAGAGTTATTGAAGTTGTCCTGGTTGTCATTAATTCAATCCTGTATTAGTATAACATTGTAAAACATTTGAAGTTATGTATTAGAAATATTATAAACTGTATCATTCGGTGAGTTATAAATATTTTGCAGCATTATTCAATGTTAAATTCTCTTTAATATGGTATCAGTAACGGAATTTCATGTTGTTAGGAAAAAGTAAAGTTTACTAAACTGTTTGTATATGTTTCAGACCTGGACAGCTGTTATAAGGTCTTGCAAGAATATCTGCCTACTAAACTTGAACTGTATGATATGGGAGCTTCATTATCTGACAAAGTTGTTTTTGAAGAGGTCGATACACTTTCCCCAAAAAGAAAATTTGTGAAATCGTCTATGTGTGTGTTTTTATTTCCTGGGATAAACACATCACGACTCCAGAGTTTAGTCAGCAAATTGATCTACCCTGCATTTTGTATCAAGCTACCTTCTGTTTGCCAAACAATCCAGGAAACTACCTCACTTTTAGTCAGTGTAAGTACTCATTGTCTATCTTCTATATACTGTTATGATAGTAAATTGTCCATATTATATGTGGTTTTGTCAGCTCAATCCATCACCTCAAAGGTTGTTCTTGGAGAACAGTTTAGTAATATTAAGTTAAGACCAAAACAAACAACACCATTAATGGGTTTCCTTACAAGATATAGATTGGTAATCGCTTGTAAAATGCAGATGTAAGTGCAAGCGTAATGTACAGTTTTAACATATTAGCAATGGTGTACATGATAGTATGGAATTTATTTCTAATATATGGTTTTCTGATGAATGCCTCATTTATTTAAATGGATTTATAATCAATCAACATTATTAATGTTTCCTTACAAGATATAGGTTGGTAAACGCTTGAAAAATGCAGATTTAAGTGCAAACGTTAATCTTATAATGATGTTAAACATTGGCTTTTAGTAACATCATTGGCATTAAACATCATTAAACATTGGCTTGGTACAACCTATTTGCAATTTGAGTAATTTGTACCATTATAGCTCACAACATCCTGTGCTGTACGCGCATATATAGAACAAGTAGTAATCATACCTTCAGTTCAGTATTTGCCTTCTAAAGACCAGTGGTTTTAGCAGAATGGGTCTACTTGCCCTACAGTAAAGGGAATCACTGTTTTAAATGATAGTGCAGTGGGAATTATATAAAACATGTCATTTGACAACCAAAACCATTCAATTATAGTTTACATTTTACCTGTATTTTCTTATTTTTTTATATTAAAAAAAATATTTATAAAATAAAACTTTATTTTTTTTTTGTTTCGACCATTCTGTATTTACATTGAGTGGAAAGAAAATTTCAAAACATTATTTTAGTTTTCATAATT
>JAGFPH010006952.1:46053-71528 GCA_018207615.1 Philaenus spumarius
TATTTTTGTACTATACATTTATTGTTTGACTATGGTAAATTTTCGTACTTAGTAAAGTGTTCTATATTTTTTTACTCTACATTTATTGTTTGACTATGGTAAATTTTCGTAATTAATAAAGTGTTATATGTTTGTACCAAACATTTATTTTTTGGTTAATGTAAATTTCTGTACCGTTGTTAATAAAGTGTTATACATGGTGATTCAAAATTAAACGGCAATCTCTCGGAAAACAGTAAATTATATAAACGGTTTACCAGATATGATTAATAATATGTATGAGGCCAATCCATACAGTAGGAGGTAAGGTCAAAACAACATAATATCCCCAGTTGCTCAAAAGTACAGAAGTACTGGACCGGGACAATTGACGACAGTGGGACAGGGGATAAGTGAAAGTGAACTCGGCCCCTCTTTCTCAAGCTATCTCTGTCTCTCTCTCTCTGTGTGTGTTATTGCCACCGGAAGAAGCGACACGTAAACAGAATGACTCAAACGGAGAACTCGTCAACTACGCCGAAGTAGTTTTAGCCGGTACCGCACTATGAGAGGCGCTGTAGTCAACGATGAAATTTAATTTTAGGGGAACCTGCTCTTAAGCACTAGACACTATTACCCTATGAGGTTACTAGGGCATTGCCAGCCTAATTTCGGTATTAGCCCCAAACCTAGTCTAACTCACATCACGGGACTATTAGCTGTCTGAACGGCCCCCGCGAAAGTGGTAGCCACGCATAAATTACTTAGCCGGCCATTACACAATTACAGAACAAGGATAAGAATTGATACTTAATCGATTACCGTCGATCTATCAGCGATGTAGTGCAAAGCCTGAAAGAAGGGAAGAGATGACGTACCCCCCGCGAAGCAGGTCATGGATTTGGAGGACCCACTGTTCATTGCCTACTTGATCGTTGGTGACATTGAACATAGATAAATTGTGACAGGCTCAGGTTCTCTCATACGATCCTAATCCGGATCCTGAGCTCGTCACAAAATAGTAATTTACTAACAAGGGAGGGGAGTACAATTACAATGAATTGTTAATAATAAGGCAATAACTGGATTCAGTAAGCAAATAAAAAACAAACATTCTTTTTAATAAACCACATTTTTATACATCCACTTTACGTGTAGTATAAATACTGTAGTATTGTATTATTATATTAAGTACCGTAGTTACCTTGCTAAATTTATAATACAGTAAATTAATTCACCTCATTTATTATTGTTATGTAATATTTGCGTGTACACAAATTGTAGAAATAAACCAATATATTTTATATATACCAATTTATATATATTTTATCCTGACCAGCTACATTCACAACCTGATATCTTAGAAATTGTTTGTACTACACAAAAATTTCATGCAACTAATATTTCATCAAACTTAGGCCCTTCCCTCATGGGGCTATAGAGAATCGAAATGAATCCTCGAACTCGAAGCGGTATGAGCGCCATGCATCTTATTTGATATATCCTCCGCTCACGGGGTGATTTTTCTTGAAATCAGCTATCAGTCTTCAACCAAGATGGTACAAAACTTTCTTCTTATAAAGTTTGTAACCCTTTCAGGATTATTAACGTTCTGGAATGTCGTGAGCAGTAAGAGTAGTTACTTCTAAAACCTGAAAATGCCTAAATATGGTAAAAATTATTCTCTTTTATTTATAAAATCTCAAGCAAAAGTAGTTTATTATGATACAAAACAAAATGGGCAAATTTGTTAAAAAAAACATAAATTAATTCAAATTAAATATTTTTCTTTGTATGAAAATCTTCAAAACAAGGGTATATGCACAACAACACATTACAATCAGGGCACTGTTAGGTTGTTTCCTTTTATTAGGCTTTGTTATTGTATTGTGGTATACGTAGTATCGCTTTTGAAACTTCCTTGTTTGTCGGAAGCGGCTGAGGAATGTGGCGCTCCGTCAGATGCATTCAATGTTTGTCACAGTTTGGTACAACTGGTCTTGGGACTAAGGTTTTTTCTTTTCTTTTTGTGTGATTTCAAATATCTGTCTCAGGATATAATTGGGGAGCTGTACGATTATATACCAAATACACAGATAAAACAACTGTCTAACTAATAAAATATGGAAGAAAAATAAATGGAAACCACTCCGAGTTCTAGCAACGAATATAACTCAACATATTTTACTTCGAATTGGTACTGAAACACCTGTGGTGTTAACTAGAGGTGGGCCGACAGAACTTCAACATTTTATTTGAAACAGTTTTACAGTTCCCTGGAGCGGTGTTTCAACGGTTGTGGCTGCAAGGGTGTTTAAAATAAATTCGAAACAGAGATGCCAACAACAGGTAAACATAAAACTCCTTCCAAGCTTTCAACAACAGTCTCAACCATGTTGTGAGTTGTCTTCCTCTGACTGTAGTCCGTTACACTTAGTAATTGATTTGGTTGTTTGCCGGTGTTCTTGGCGAGCTGGTTTTTTGCGTTTTTGGGAAGCTGGGTCATGGTGCATATAACAGGATGTGAGCTACCTGAGAACCTTTAACGGCATAGAGGAGTACAAGGCCTCCCCACCTCTGCGATCCTCTGGTATCTATTATGGTATAATTTTACTTTCTATGTTCATCCCAGATACCTCTCGGGTCTCTTTTGAAACCAAGGAGGGTCTTGGGATCAACATCACGGACCTCTTCTGAGTTAATAAAAGCACTTATGAGTATCTTGAATCTCATGCACGCGACAGCCACACACTCGAACAGCAGGTGTTGAGCCGATTCAATCCCAAGGGAATAGAATTGACAGGAGAAACCAACACCATTTTTTTGAGGTGGTCCTTGGCCGGGCAGTCACCAATATGGATTCCTACAATCCGTCTAAGATTGTTTCTGGCCAACAATAGAAGCTATTGAGCTTTCGACTTAGAGAGACAAATTGAACAATTAATTTGGTTGTGTTTTTGAGTCATGCAAATAGTTTGTTTTTGTTTTAATATAAGAATATTGTGTCTGGTTATTTTTAATTTAGACTGTGTAGTAAAAAGTGTCCAATTTTCGTTTGGTGTGTAATTAATGTTTTATTTATTATTCATGTAGTTTATTTATTTATGTCTGTTATGCCTTGTTTTGCTAGGCAGATATTTTAAATGCCTAACATTTATACAAAAAGTGTATTTTCAATATAGACAGTGATCAAACGTTTTTTTTATGTTCCATTTTAGCACAACTTAATTGTACCGTTTAACTATAGTATTAAATTAAATAAAAATTTTAAGATAAATATTTTATATTTCTTGTTGCCAAAGAACAGTTGAACGGACTTCAATAATTGCAATATACAGTTTCAACTGTTTCGCGATCGAAACTGTTACAAGCAAAACTGTTTCTATAAAAGAACAAGTAGGCACACCTCTAGTGTTAACCATATTATCCAGGAAATAGTGCACAAACACCTGAAGGGGTTAGAGTTAGCTCAATATGTTCCCGTACCTGAGGAAGGTAGAGGGAGGTCTCAGAGGGAACTCAACACGCTCCCGAACCTAAGAAAATGGAACAAGATCCCAGCGGGAGATCACCACACTCCCGTACCTAAAGGGATAGAGTGAGGTCTTAGAGGAAGCTCAACACGCTCCCGTACCTGAGGCTGATAGAAGGAGGTATTAGAGGGAGCTCATCACATTCCCGTACATGAAGCGGGTGGAGGGAGGTCTCAGAGGGAGCTCACCACATTCCCGTACATGAAGTGGATGGAGGGAGGTCTCAAAGGGAGCTTAACACGTTCCCGTATCTGAGAATATGGAAGGAGATCTCAGAGTGAGCTCATCACCACTCTCCCGTATCTGAGGGGGGATAGAGGGAGGTCTCAGCGGGAGCTCACCACAATCCAGTCCCTGAGAAGAAAGAAGGTGGTCTCAGAAGGGGTACGGGAGTACCTGAAGAATTTATGGAGGTCTCTGAAGGAGCTCAATACGCTCCTGCACCTAAAGGGAATGAGAGGACCTTGTTGGATCGGAGCCTGGGGAAGACCCCATTTCTTCTTTTAGAGCGGCCGTCTCCCACTACATTTTCTTCTACTAAATACTTACTCTTAATAATGTATTAGCTCATCTACTCATGTCAATAAGCTGTCTCTGCAACAACCAGTGTAGAACTGACTCAGATAAAGTGAGCGGTTAAGGGAAGAAATGCCGGTAGAGGATAGTGGTGTGATCTGCCTGGACCAATCACTTTATTGCATTTATAGAATGCTTTATGATGTAAACATCACGTTATAACATAACATTTATATTGGTTAAAAAGTCTGTTGGCTAAAATCTTAATATACACTGTTTGAGTACATTACAAGGTCTAGCTCAATGTGGAACAGAGGAGGCCTAGGATGTCAAAAGGAAACAGGAGGTGTGCTCTAAAGGCCAAATATAGCCAGAAGTACGACCCTAAGAAATTCAATAACCGGAACAGCATCGGTACTGCCTGGACAGCCGCCAATGTCCCTGCACTCATGGAAGGGGGCAGCAGAGCTGAAGTTTCAACTCCCCCTTCCACCGAAGCACAGATGATGATACCTAAACAGTCTGGGGAGCACGGTGCATTGACATCGGCGGCATCCGGATCTTCGTTTAAGGAGACTCTCTCCTGCATCGAAATGGAAATTGAGCCCATACGTTTCCCCGAAAACTAATTATTCGATGATCTGGGCACAAGCATAGAAAATGCCACTATAGATAAGTTCAAATTTCTTGAAGACGGCTCATACCCAGTCTTCTCAGGCTCGTACATGGAAAAAAGAGCACTGATTATCTTGTGCACAACAAATTCTAGCTGACGAAAGTCATAACCAGTATTAAACCTCTGACCTTAAAGGTCGTACATTTATTTTCCTGTTTGACGACTTTTCTCTTGCAGCCATCAAAGCAGCAGGCTCTTGTCTTGCTTTCAGGAAGAGACAATGCCGAGGGTCCTACAAATAAACATCCACCACAGTAAGGCGCTTCGGCTTCCTTCTGCCAAACAGTAAACACATATTGTTTAACTAATATTTAATGTTTGCATGACTTAATTGTGTCATTGGTCATTTCTTATCGTTACTGCACCGTCCTGCGACACCACTTGGGATTCCCTGAAGGAACGTGATTCGCTTGGATCGAACGTAGCACACCCTCGACTTATTAATACCATCACTTAAACTAAATTAGCCACACACAAGGGTAACCAACTTTGATACACACTACACTGAAGTACTATAGACAATTTACTTAGTTGCACAATCTTAGTTGACTCACCTCTCAGCTGTGCTGTCGACTGCTGTGCTATGGCTGCGCGCGCATTCATTTTCAACTGAACTTGACTACAGTGCACCCAACTTCAGCTTGTTAATAAATTATTTTTGTCCACTGCCACGGCAATAGATCTAGTATATCAAAAAGTTGGCGTATAACTTGCTTAAAGAGGTTGATTGCAGATGAAGTATAAACGGTTGTGGATTAGGTGTGGATGGTAAATACTATAGCGCGGAAGCAGGGTGGAAGTGAAATGTAATATAACAAGTGGGATGTCGTGTGCTAACATTTTAACAATGTTTACAAAATAAACAAAAAACCAATTTTTGGAAATGCACAGTCTTGTAAGAGAAGAAACTCAAGACATGCAACAAACAACTTCCCTTCCTGGTAAAATTCCAGGACTAGTACAACAAAACATGGAAACATACAAACAATGATACACAAAGGAATAAATCGTTGGGGAAGAGGGATAGGTGCGCTAACTTTGCTACAACCCTTGCGTATAAAATTAATAAGTTGCAATTATAGCGAAGCAAATATGGCACGAACCATAATGAATGTTTTCGACGTGTTGTCCTATGGGGTGAATTGCTCATGTCGAAAAAAAATCACATCGAAATAGTAAGCGCAGTGAACAAACATAACACGTAATAACATATAATTGATGTTAATGGGTTAGTTGTGCTTAAATTTAAACATAACATAATTAACTACACAAATACGACAAATGAAATATACTTGCTTAAACATTACAGACCAGAGTGGTAGATAGAGAAAGTAAATAGTAAAGTCACCTTATAATTTGTTTGGTTTGAGTGTCGAAGATGGGTGGTTAAAGGTGTAGGTTAAAAAAAAATTGTGGGTGTTGGGAACCATTGAAATAGTGTAATTGGAAGTACTATTGAACAAATGGAATGTATTGTGCTCAAACAACTGATTTCCCTGTGGTCCTAGCTAAATCTAGAAATGTTTCAGATGGTTGGTAAAATTTTAAAGTTTACAAAGAAAAGGCCAAATTTCAAATAATTTGAAATAAAATGAAAATAATTTACTAATCTTGCCGAAGCAAAAGCTCAAAACACCCAAAATCACTTCCTAACCGCCCAACCACAGGTGAGGCTATACAATCCCTAGGCATAAAAAAAAAATAGGTTGAACTGGGAAAAAAATCTATTATCTTAAACTCCAGAAGTGCCTTCAGGTAGAGCTGACTCCTACTCGAAAAGCCAGCTTAGCCTTACCTCGGCCCGGCAATGCGTTTTTTTTAACCCTAGAACTGACAATGTTAATTTTTTGCAACGCCAAGCCATTTCGGTGCGTGTGCAAGCAAATTTTCAAAAATTAACCAAATATAGTAATCTTATCCCAATCCAAAAGTGTTGCGTGGCTTTATTGTAGAGAAACGTTCAAATAATTCATATATGCAATTAAAAAATTTATTGAAGTAAAATTGTAAAAGTTATTAGCTCAAGAAATAAAAAATGTTCAGTAACGAAAAGAAAATGTTTAACTTTTTTCCTACATAACAAGTAGTAAAAAGTTTTTGTTTTTTTTCGTAAGCGTAAAAAAGTTTCGTAATTTAGTTCTAAATAGAACTGTATAAAAGCATTTATCAATTTCAAAGTTCTTCTTTTGAAAACACCAGTTTTATGTTCCAGCTAGAAGGGTGCTAAAAAAAGTAGGCCTACTTTATAATGTAATTTAGGAATATTTGCTTTTCACAAAAATGAAATATTATTATAACAAAGTGTAGAGAATAAATCAAAGAAATGAACTGTATACATGTCTTTTCTTAGTTCAAAAAAGTGTTTGAATAATCTCTACTTGAATAACAAAAGTGAGGACAAATGTCTGAACTTCCCATCCTTGCTAAACATACAAAGAAACGCGCGTAAACGGCCTATCTATTGCATGTTAGAAAAGTCCGTTGGGTTCAAAATTCAAACTTGGTTTGAGAAAGTGAAAACACAGACTTTCCCACAGTCCTACACAACAAACCTGTCTAGTAACCCATATTTGTTTCAAACTAAATGTTAGCTTGAATCATTCTCTACTAAATGGTAGCAAAAGATTTATAAAAATAGAATGACATCACCCGTCTTTCATGTGTTATAAATAAGGCTGTTTATTGGTTGGAAAAGTAACCAATGCAAGGGTCTACAAAACGCCCCCATATCTGTAGATATATTTGACAGAATTTTGATTGGCTGGCAACTTTATTTAGAGGGAATTGTAACAGATCCAATGGTATATACATTTAACTCGGACAAAGAACTGGGCGAGCTGTACACAGAGAGGAAAGATGCCTTATTTCGTTAAGTTTTGGGACAAAATCCACGCGACAATTGAGTTGTAAAAAACTAATAAACTGCAACGGTGATTACATATGTAAATAGACGTTTTAGGAAAAACTTGCAAATACAAAAATTACAGTTTAAATCATTTCCTTTCAAACGGTTTTTGATTGATTGCGATTGGATTATTTTTAGTGGGTGAAATATTCAATAAAATTTGAGTTGTCACAGACTACACAATTCACTACGGCAGGGCGTTGAGACCATTCAATTTGAGTGGTCTGACAGTTAGAGGGTTAATGGGAATTAATTTATTACCAGTGTTTTATAGCGTGGTCAATAAGAAGAAGAAAGACGGATGAAGGAAGAAAAAAACTTAAATCTAATATCACTTAACCCTTATAGTGTGTGGCTATTGTATGTGGGGGTGTGGTGGGTTTCTATGAAGGGTTGTAATATTGGGCGGGTGATTTCAGCGGTGGGGGTTAAAACATCTTTTAAGTTGGGAAATATGTGCCGAACGAATACATTTCTTGGTTCGGGGGTCAATGAGCCTTACTGTTACTGGGGTGGTGAAGCACTCAATTACTATCGGCCTTGACCAGAGGGGAAGGAGTTTGGCATTAATTTGTTTGGGGACATCACTAATGTGATGCTCCCTAAACATAACACAATCTCCGGGGTGAAATGGTTTGGGTTGCCGGTTCCTATTGTAGACCATCTGGTGGGCCCTGTGCTACTTGGTGAGGTTATCTACAGCCTTAGACCATACTTGGTCTGTAGCTAGCTGTGGAGGAGGGGGAACCAACTGGTCCAAGCCAGCTCAATAGGTAGGGCAACAGTGTGGCGTAAAACAATGAGGCAGGGGAGGTTCCAGTGCTGAGGGGTATGTCGTGTTGAATGCTAATTGGAACCAGTGAATATTCTGGTCCCACTTAGTTTGGTTATGGGCATGGAAGATGCAGAATGCGACCTTGAGGTTCTTGTTTACTCGCTCCGCATGGGATGGGTTGGTGTAATAGGGGGGTGGTGGAAATATGTTTAATGCCAAATTCTATGCACATCTGTGCCATGGTGGTAGATTTAAAGGAGGAGACGTTATCACTGACGAGGAACTTAGGGAAAAAAATAGGAAAACACACTTTTAGTCAATATGTTGACTGTAGTAAGTGCTTTCGTGTTCCTTGTTGGGAATAGTAATGTGAATTTCGAGAACGCATCCATCACAGTTAGGATGTATGTGTTCTGATTAGTGGACCTAGGTCAGGGACCGACATAGTTAATATATAGCTTCTGAAATGGGGCTGTAGGTATTACAGAAGCTTGCAATCCTACGCGAGTGTTTGTGGCCTGTTTAGACTGCTGGCACTTCATGCAGGACATTACTCTCAGGGCAATTTGACCC
This sequence comes from Philaenus spumarius, assembly GCA_018207615.1. Classification (NCBI taxonomy): domain Eukaryota; kingdom Metazoa; phylum Arthropoda; class Insecta; order Hemiptera; family Aphrophoridae; genus Philaenus; species Philaenus spumarius. Next base: position 55,011 of record JAGFPH010006952.1, read on the forward strand.
TTTAGGTCGTCGGCTTAGAAAAATTTCGAAATACGGGCAAAGGTCTTACCAATGCCCATGTGGGCTGAAATTGGAAGCTCGTTGTAATACTTAAAAACCATATCCAGGAGCTTCTGAGGTAAGCACACCCTTGACGATCTTTGGCCTGGGGCAAGCTGCATCAATATCCAGTCCCCAAGGGAGGGAAGGGTTCTACTGTTGATTATTGTGTGGAGGACGGATCTTCCATCTGATGGAGGTGAATGTTGTGGAATACCTCCGGGATACGGGATAATTTGTATAGTTGGTGAGTGGTGGGTCGGTCTTCTTTGAAAGGGACTGCCGTAGGAGCCATTGGCTCAAGAAGGCGGGACAGGAAATCCGGAAAAATGTTGTCGGTTCCCTTTATGTGTTGAATGAACTCTATCCACCGATTGAATGTACTTGGCGTGGGTGATTCGACAGATAGGACAAGGCTGAATTGTCCATATACAGGTGTAATTCCCAATGCTCAAGGTACTGCTGAAACTTGGTCAGAGGGAAAACCACACAAACGAATTCCAGCTCTATAGGACTGTAATTGACCTCGCGTTTGTTTAAGGGGTGGTATTCAAAGGCCACCGGCAATAGGTCGCCATTATAGTCCTGAGTTAAGGACACTCCCAAAGCGACCCCTGAAGCAACGGAGTGTATGATAAACGGTTTTGAAAAATCAGGGAGACGCTGGATCAGATTGCTTGTTAGAGTCCTCTTCAAAGTATTCAAGGCGAGCTCCTGTTGAAGACGCCACTCAAATCTAACGCCTTTGCGTTTTAGTTCATTGAATGGTTGCGAAATGTCGGCAAAATCTTTTATGAACTTGGGAGTAAAGGGTGCCAAGCCTAAGAACCTGGCAACCTGCTTAAGATGTTTAGGGTTGGGGTAATCGGCAATAGGCTGTACCCTGTCTGGGCGGAGAGATACCAATGGTTTTTGAACACGTGGCCAAGGAACTGGATATTATTTGCGGCCACGGTTAATTTTTCGGGGTTGACGGTAAGTCCAGCGGACTGTATACGATCGAAGACTGTCTCCACCTTGGCAATGTGGTCGTCAAATGTGCCGTTGGAGTAGAAATACTTGTTCTTAATATCTCCGAATATTTGTTCGATTAGCCTTGTGAGGACCAATCCTCTACTTGCTAATCCAAAGGGACGAAATTAAAATGATATTGGCCAAACGGCACAACAAAGGACGTGTATTTACGGGACTCTTCATCCAGCGGTATCTGGAGGTACAGTTCGAGCAAACTAGGAGTGCGTTTGGCCTAATGGGCTTGTCATCCCTTCTACTTCTCCTTAAACCTGCCTTGGCGATACAACCAATTCCACAAAAACTAAGTTCACAAATAACATTTAACTGTGGAAATGGACAGCGCTCACATTCTTATAACTGTACCTACTTGCTTACAACCTTTATATAAAAAATTATTTCACATTTTAGAGAAAACTATAACAAATGTCTATAAATAAGAAAGGTTTGGTTTCATAAAAAATTATAAAATGTTACATCTGTGTTGCAAAATTTTACTAAGTTTTTTTATAAAATAAAAGTGATGACAACAAAAATGTTCAAAGCCAGAAATTTTTAGGCAAAAAGAAAATTTTTTGCGAGAAAGTTGTTGATAGTTAGTGGAATTAACTTTTTTATTTGAAACAATTTTCCGTGCGACCCTTTGTTTAGTCAGGAGGAAAGTAATTCCTGTAATTAATACATTTTGTGCTTGTTTGAAATTGATTTGGTGCGATCCTTGCTGTTCCGTAGGTTCAGTACAATGACACCATAATACTATTTGCTTTACTCATACTGTATTTAAAGTTTTAGGTTTTGTATTCTTTTAACATTGTATTGTTAGTCACCAGGTTGTTGAAAGTTATTAAATAGGCCTACACATACGACCTTTTTGTGGGAAAAGTAAATAGGATGATGTAACGGGAAGGGTATCTCAGGATATACTTCCTGCTTTCCTGCTCTCTTTATTTGTCGATTCCAAGAACGCATTCTCCTCATAATTTAACACTTGCGCAAAAGATTAAATTTGTCAACCCGTGGTTCACCTATTTCCAGTATAAAGTGTTAACATTTTTTTTGTAAATTGGATGTTTAGATTTTTGAAAGGTTCAAGTAAACTTGCCAACTTGGACCTTGAATATTCTTAAATATCAAATATTACATTTTTTTGTTTACTACTAATTTAGTAAATTAGGCCTACTACAGATGGACACAGTTGCTGTTGTTGCTATTTTAACTGTTGTTACTATTTTAACTTTTCTAAAAAAAATAACAAAAAAATAAAATAAACTAACTCGAATTCCAAAAATGTTTCTGAATAATTTAATTTATTATAATGCATAGAATCCGATCCTGTATTATAGCACGATAAGGTGTTTTTGTGACACCTGTATATATTTATAAATAAAACAACTAATTTTTACACGTCCTGTTCACTAAGAAAAATGTGTTTATCACTTTTATTTACCTTTACTTTACAGAGGCAAACTAGGGTGTACAGTGAAGAACAGAGGTCTATTTTTTTTATTAAGGTTGAACCGATGACGTTGCAAACAAAAATCGAAGCGTGGGGACCGGGCTTTACTTCCCCTCTTGGGGTACATTGCCGGTGTGAGGAATCTGTAAATATAAAGATTAACGATTGCTACTGTCCGCGAGGCAGGAGATGGTCCCTGGAGCTGCCCGTAAACAGCCATGTCCTCACGCGGTATCGAGTGTTTAGCAGGAGCAAAGGCGAGTAACGGGGACTATTAATAGACTGACGTGATAGCAGAAAATAGAACGTCATATAGCTTAGTATTGATATTGATCATACTAAGCTATTAATCATACTACTTAATTTTTTTTAAATTAATTCTATTGACTAAATTCTCAACAAAATCAGCACAAACAATACAGTAAATGAAAAATGTGTACCTAGTAGCCTACAGGAGCTTTAAATATCATACTACATATAAATTAATTCAGTAAATTAAGTTTAAAAAATATACAGTAAAAGAGGTTCTAAAAATCAAAAAGCCATAAAGTACAATAAGTCATTTTAAGTAATTTACAATATTGGTAATTTAAGTTACTGTAAAATATTTTGTACGAATGTAAGTTTATGAAGGAAGTTTATAAGTTTATACAGTTGTTGTATAATAAATGAGTTATATCAATTAAAGTTAATTTATAATCATATTTATTATAAATCTTATTACTTGATGTTTTCTTTTATTGTTATTAGTAAGGTATATAAATACACTGTTTATTAATAATTTTATCTTCTATAGCTTTTAAACTTATAAATCCAAAAATATTATACTATGCCAAACTCTTACCGTGTTTTTTAAAATCATATTATTAATGTTATTTCAACACTACTAATCGGAATTATAATAACTTTTAAGCTGTTATTCTGTTAATCTATTAAAATCCATTTAGTATAATAATTAAGTAAACGTACATACGAGCAGTATATATATTTTGTTCTTTCATATCAGTAATTGCATACATATTTCCAATAATTGCTACTAATAATGTTATTTATTATATATATTTAAAAAAAAAACACTGTAGAATTCCTGTTTGGTACCACGATGCCACGTTCGATTTTAAATAGCATTTGTCGAATAACGATGCTGCGGACATTCACGGCGGCTCTGTACTAGGTTTTGGCACATAGCTACAAGCGCCTTCAAACTAAATCTAGGCAAGAACCCAGCGACCATCTTGTGCCTCGCGGACAGTACCATATTGCCTTTCTCACCCCTTCTCTTCCGTAATATTATATTCCATACTTGAACAAATGTTGAGTTTAGATAAGGTAATAAATTTAGGCTTGTTTTATGTCATGTGGTTGTCATAGGAGTCAACGTACAATAACCTGTAACAAAACTACCATAAACTACTAAAATATTTCTCTACTATGACAACCACATGACTTGAAGACTCAGAAAGTGGGAGTTAGCACTTCACAGACCGCGCGGAGCAGTGGCAACTCGTAAACTTGGGTGTTCTGCAGCAGAAAATGTTAAACATTTGTTTTAAATTGTGTCAAAGGAAACAAACCAGTATGAAAACAAAACTTATTCAGAAAATAGATAAAATCGCAAAAGAACGGAATCAAACATTTGTTGCTTTAACCTAAATTGTCACAGTTCAAGTTTGATCATTCCTTTAAAAGTGAAATTCAATCTTCTTGTTTTCATTTGTGTGAAAAGATCGGTAATTTTCTCTTTGATCTCTAAATGTAAAGTAGATATATTTCAGCAATTTAACAATTATTACACAAAAGCAGTCCGCACACGGGTCGTTGAAGTATCGACAACCGAGCGATATTTGTACACTTGATCGTTTTAGACTAGGTAAATAATTGGGGGACCGCTATAACGGACTGTTTTGCAGTGTAGGTGCACTACAGTCCTCAAGCTGAACGATTCCTCACGTGGCAAACATTCAATTCGAAAGATAGGTTGAAAAATAACGGGAATTTATGATTAACCTAGTTATAGGAGGAAAATGTAGAGAAAGCGTAGGGGGAAATTGGCAAAAGATAATTTATGTATTTTTTTTAAATACAGTCATATCCACTTGAAAATTATTAATTACTAGTAAGCCCTCGTGAAAAATCATAGGTAGATTAATTAGACATACATTAGAAATACATCATTTAAAAACAAGAGACTTTATCTAGGTCTACCTAACTATACTGACCGGGATTTTTAACTCGTAATAAAGGATTATAAAACTGTAGGCCTATGATTTAGTTATTATATTACAGTGAAGATGTACGAATGTTTCGGAAGTTAAACGAATAGGTATCTGTTAAGATTAGAGGGTTGGTTTAAGATATAAATGTAACGGATCCTCGCTGCCAGTCCGGCTCACCTGCGTCCGGCTCCTCCAGCTATGGCGTTTTCCCTGGTCGGGCTGTGCCTTCTGTCCTCTTGCGGACGTACGTGCGTTGTCAGGATGGGTGGTGGCGAGAAGGTTCAATAAAGAAGCGGTAAACTCATGGTCGATTAAAACGTTTATTGAACCATTTAAGTACAACGACTACTCTGTTGGTTCCTATCCTAAAACTAACATTACGCCATGAGGCCAAAGCAAGATCAATCCCCATTTATTATTGAGTCTAAACGCGGACGCGTTCACTCCCAGACTAACTGATGCATCTAAAGATGCTTTCCTCTAGCGTCCCCCTCCCTTAGTTAACTAGGAATTGTCTTCTCAGCGATGTACCTTTAGCCAGCCTATACTATGTCCGCTGATAGTGGACCCATTAGTATTTAATATCTTTACTTATTACTTATAATTATTTACGAGTTGAGGGGTACCTGTCACATCACCCCCGGCTTCACCAGAGTCGGCCCCTTCGACTCCTTCACTACTCAGACGTGCAGCTCTTTGATGTATGTTTTTTTTGTTTTTTTTCAACAATCTAAAGAAGTCTGCAATGATTTGCTCAAACCACCCTTGTTTGTTTGTTTTTTTTTCGGTTGGTCGAGCCTTTGAACATTGATGTCATTTAATTTTTTTTTCTCTCTCTCTCTTTCCTCATGGTCGGAAAGCTTCTCTGGTGAGCGGTGGGCAGGAGGACTCAACCCCCCCCCCCCCCACCTCCCAAGTCAAAAAATGATTTAAAAAAAAAAAACAAATAAACATTGGCTATTTTTATTACCAAAAAGAAAAATTAATTAAAAAAATCAAAATCAAAACTGAGACACCCAACTCCTAGTCAATCCACGACGTTAACCATTTTATTTCCTTTTTTTTCAAAAAAAAAAATGCTTGCTTTGGTCTACTTGTACTAAATATAAACATATATAAACATATACTAAACATTAGGTTATTAAAAAAATTTATGACATTAAGCCATTTGAAACTATTTTATCAAAATCCAAAAATATAACTATTCAATTTAACAATGTAGAAAAATATACAAATTCAATTTGTGAACATTTTAAACAATTATAGTTCATGGTAACCAACAGAGAAGTACTTAATCCTATTAATACAAAGGTAAGTTGCACATTATTTTAGTACAACTCCCAAAATAACATTGTTAATTTATATCACCAAATGTAGCTATTAATTGCATATAATAAATCCAATCTTCATAAGAAAAAAACATTTTTACAAAGCTGCCCAATGTTAACAGGAAAGTATTGTAGAAAAACATAAACCTGTAAACTTAATTCTCCAATAAACTTAATTAAAATCTCCAACTACTTAAACACTATAATAACAAGTTTCACTAATTGTAGTTTTATTTCCATCAAAATCAAGGTGACAAGGTTTAAATGAGTGAAGTTACATATTGTTTGAGTGAGATTACAAACATTACAAACAAATTTATAAATGAGGCGACCTGTAGACAGCCTATTCCGTGTGGAAAACTGATTATGTAAAACATCATACACTTTGCTTTTTCTTTTATTTTTATCCCCTTAATTTACAACCCCAAAATTTGTATCCCACGAAGCCCCCTGAATTTATATAAATTTATACTTTCCCCTTTTTGTCTTATTTGTTGAAAAGAAACTAAAAATAAAGTTAAGCTATTCCAAAAGGCATAAAGCTGTTACATTCCCCTCCATTGTCACAAAATAAAAAAAAATCATTGCTACTATCTTTAATGGTTTATCAAAAAAAAAAAAAAAAATATTTAAAAATCAATAGACATTTAGTTATTATTATTACTATATGTAATATTTTATCTGTAATAATATTTTAAATTAAAACTGTAACTATGTAGAAAAAAGTGTTTTGTATCAAAAATTATTATTTCTTTGTGATAAGTGGAAAATTTTCTTGAAAAAAATATTTTAATGTTTGTATATCCAAAATTGTTCTTAATTTAACATCATTGAAAAAATAAAAGAGAAAAAATAATCCTTGTTTAACATTACAAACCCATCACATCCTTATAAATTCAACTTATTTTATTAATCAATAGAAATATAGCTTATAGCTTAAAAGTGTAATTAGAATTTGGTATAACATATAAAACTATAAAACTTTCAACAGGCACTTCATTTTAATCATTATATTTGTAAAATTGTACTTATGTGGTAGTTGTTTGTTAGAGTGCGTTGGATTCTATCTCACAGCAGATGGAGATTCCAACAGCAGTTTGGTTGGTCAGTTCCAAACTCGTAAGTCGCCCACATGGTAGCAAGAGTGTGATTGTGTCTATCTCTCATATATGCTCATGATCGACTCCCTCTCTCCACACCTCATTATTTTACTATTAACAAAAAAAAAACAGTTATGATGAGTAAAAGGCCATTTAGATGACAACATATCATTTTTCTTTAAATTTCAAAATATTAATTACTCATTCCATTCATCAAACTTTTTAGAAATTTCACAGATTTCATTGTTATCATTAAAACAATTTAATTGCATTTAAGTTAATCTCAATTATTTTTATAACATTTCCTAAAAAAAAATTTTAAACCCATCATTACCTGTAGAACCATGAATTAAAACCTGTATTTCCAAAATTGTAATATTGTTAAAAGAAAATTTGCAAATTTTTGATTAGGTGCAAAATAAAAATTCTCTTGTCTATTGTTCCCCTTTGTTTTGAACGATACTGTATCATGCATTGTGAAGCAATTCTGATATTTCACTTGGGACAGGTTTCCTCATTCATCCCTTTATGCAAATAATTTAAACTTGGCTTCATTTCATTGTCCTACTATTTCATTATATAAGTTAACTTTTTCTTTTATGACATATTATTTCCATTCATGTGAAACTTGTTACTCAATTATTTTATTTGTTTATATTTCAAATTCAAAGATTTATCAACCCTTCCTATTCTAAACCTGTAAAAAAAATAATAAGATTAACAGAAATATCTCTACTCATGGCAGCTTATGTGACGGCCTTCTCAGGTTACATTCTAATCCTTAAGTCCTGTAGATCCAATTGTGTTTCTTCTTTCTGTCCGATATTTATCACCGTACTTCTGTTTATTTTCTGAGAATCTAAACAACATCTAAATATTCCATTTGTTAAACATGATATTTTTTTTGTATATGTACATAATATTAACACTTTTGTTATCATACTACATACTCCATACATGGTCCAACTGACATTTCTAACAATTTTAACATTTTCTTTCTTTCATTGAATGTGCGGCAGTAATCTGTCTAACTTGACTCCATTTGAATTAAATTTATTCATCTCTTCCAAATCCCCCAATGACTCATTTGTTATTTGTTTAAAAAAAATTTCTTCAGTTACTACTGCTTCATTCAACCATATAATTGCAACTATTAATTTTGAAATGTTAAATTCTATCACAATTGTCCACTCAGATCTTGTTACTAATACATCTTTTAATCTTTCAAATCTATTCCCTTATTTTATTGTGTATCTACTGTTATGAACATTTTTAATAATATCTCAATTCGTATTAACTCCATTTGAAAATTAAAGTAAGATAAATCACAACGTAAGATAAAAAGGCTCATAGAGTTTAACTATACTATTGTGGATTATCCACAGTTACCCCCTCCTCTGATTCTAAGTTAGTTGAGATTTCAAGTTATACCCACTTAGTTAATGTGAAATTAAAACTGTAAAGTCTAGCATTGCTTCTACGCAGTGGTTTAGCAAGTTTGCACAATTTTGCACGTACACAGTTTTCCTGTGAACATCTAGACAGCTATAATTCCCAGCATGTCAGCAATGCGACATCCTGTTAATTCTGAATCACTCGTGACAAATTCTTACATCAACAATTAATTTAATGAACCTTTTTATATTGTGACTAATCCTATTTTATCTACGTTTGCTGAATAATATTGGTATACGTTAGTCGGCACTTCTGAATTACATTGAAAATGCAATATCTAATTTATAATTGAAACTTAAAAATAATCTTGCTTTCTACCCCATGACGTTAATAGCTTATACATTTTTAACAATTTTGTTATAACTCAAACCCTCTTTTTGTGACCTTTCAATCACATCGTCTACATATTTCCTACAATTAAAAATAGCTTTCTATAGCATTTGTACATTATTTTACTCAATTCCTTGATGTAAAATCCACATTTCATACAATTCCTGTATAAAACCTCTTATTCGCACATGTTTGAAATACATAATTATTTCGAAGACGTTCTTTGACGTCTTCCGTCTTCGACTATATCTAAATAGTTATTTATTTAATCCGCATTACTTATTATTTCCACATAAATACAATAACCGTAATATTTCACATTTATTTCCTCATTATTAATCTTATCATAAAACATATTTATTCGTTGCACTTTTCTACATAACGTAGTACACTCATAATTAATACACTGTTCATATCTTAATGTTTTGATACATCTTAAACTGTTTAGCACGTCGCACCATTACTGTATAATCTCTCTTATTTATATAAGAATATTCGTCGATCACATGATTTACATATTTCATTTATTATACATTTTGAATGAAGTAGCACTATTTTGATTTACTTGTAACAATTCAACACATTTTCCCATTAATCTTTTATCATTTAAACTATACAAAAACAATCATAATATAATATTTATCAATATTCATGATCAAAGATTAATATTCACCTTAAACATTTATATTCATTCATTCATACCAATAACGAAATAGAAAAAAAAACATTACAAATTTATTTTATTTAAACTTATTGTCCGGACTATACATGAATTCAAATTACATTGTCTAGAAGTGTGAAAAAGTTCAAGGTGGATAGCGTAGAATATGTGGCAAAGTGCCGGAAATTAAGAAGGGTTGTACGTACACCCCTTTAATGAAGACAATGTTCAAATTAGTGTATTTTCTTTCTAACAAATCAGAATAACATTCACCCACTTAAACTACCAAGTTTATAAACTTCTACAATTAATTATTTTTATATTATATTACTTTAACATTTTTCATCCCATAAAGAAAAACAACATTATCTGTAGTTCTACAAATTGTCTAAACGTATCAATATTGAAATCTCTCTTTTTCACTTAATAAATCATAAGTCCACTTAACTTTTTCAATTATAGTTTATTTTACAAAACCTCTTAAACTACTTATTTATTGTACCTCTTAACTTTTTCAGTTTTACTCGTAAACCATTTTTCTATACTCGTTGAATAAAAAAACGTAACATTTTATTATCATTTCACTTAACTGACATTTTTTCATTTTCAAAATTTTTCTCTAAGTGCATACAAAAAATTTATCCTTTCTTCAATATTTATTGACCTCATTTTATTATTTTCCTTCATTATTCTGTTATGTCATACTTAATAGACAAAACATTTCAATATTTAAGACTATATCCAATTGAACTCCAATATTTATTAACTATTCTGAATTTCTTTGTTTATGCGTGAAAGTCAAATTTTATGAATCACCTTTTAGTTTAACACAGCATACAAATCCTTTAGTTTCTTAACTACAAATGTTTATATAACCAAAAATGTATTCTTCATTAAAACATTTCCTTAAAAACATTTATGAATTACTCTTAACTTTTATTAAATGTTGTAACAGTAAAAAAACTTTATTTATTTATTAAATAAAAATTTAATCATTATTCTACCCTTAACCCTTATTAAAAATAACCTTCTTAAAGACTCTTCTAGTCTACAACCCTATGTGTCCTTCTGATCACCTTTTTGAGACACTTATGCCGTCAGGAGGATTTACACCTTCACTTTGTCATATAAGTATGTGTTCCAAACCTACTTAATTCAATTTTGAACCCTACATGACAATTCAAGCTATGCAAAGTCCCAGCAGCACTGCTCATCGTTGATTTTTCAAGGTTAGTAATATTTTATATCCATCAAAAACGTTATTTATTTTTAATTATTTAAAAAAAAAGAATATTTTTGCTTAAAACAATTTTACACGATGCCTAATAATATTTAATAACATTATCTGAATGTATTTTGCCTTTATTTAGTCTCCAAAGTCGTTTAAAATCAATTCATTCCAAAGTTTTTGTTCTTATTCCATGATAAATTTAAACTGTGTTACAATCACTTCAAAGTCTTATGAGTCGAGCGTGTGTTTACAGAGTCAGCAATGTAACCCGATAACATCCGTCCCTCCGTGAGTCTATGTAGCTCTGCCTATTTTCTGTCCCGATTGAATGTATTGAAACATTTAGCCTAACAAAAACTTTGTATTTAGTTTATTTCTTTTTGAAGCTTTAATTAATTTTTATTAATTATTATTATCATTCCATGTTACATCATTACTGTTAACATTTTAATTTTTCTCTTATACTTACAATTTAAACGAATCCCTACAGTGTTGTGTTCATATAAAGGATGTTCCATTAGGTAATTCAGGTCCCATATAGTTACCTATTCACCATGATACATTGAAGTTGCACTTCTGTCACTCATTAACTCTACTTATTTGTATTTATATTAAGTAACATATTCTGTAATTTTTCTGTCTTTGTCTTTTTACGATAAATCAAAACTTTGAAAACGAGATGGCTTCTTTTTAATACGAATTGGCCTACCTTGCGGTTGTATGAGTGCTGGTACTATGGCACTTGTACTGGCTGCATGAATATCAGGTATAGTTACATCATTAGTATTAGTGGCGTTCGTAGCTGTTGTACCTGTGGTATCCGTTGTTAAGGTACCTATTCCTAAATTTTGTCCTAGATCGTTGCTTGTAGCGTTTTTAACCGCCTATTTTCCCTAGCTTTCTTACTTTTTGGTTGCAATTTGCCATTCCTTACTTCCAAACATGGTTTAACTCTGTTTACATGAACCAATACTTCACGGTTTCTGACCTTTAACATTATATTAAATTTTGACATAACTTTTAAAATTACAAATGGCCCACGCCAAAGTTTAGTTAATTTTTTTACTCTGTGTCGTTTCAATGCAGGCGTATATAAATACACGTATTGTCCTACTGAGTATTGATTTTGTTTAGTATTTTTGTTATAATTTTTCCTTTGTTTGTCAAATTTTTTTGATTGATATAATTTCATTTTACCATATGCCTCGCTTATATGTGATCTAACGTTTTCTATATAATTGTCATAAATAAAAGTGTCTTCAGTAATTAATTGTCAATGTTGATTCTAACGGTATACTAGCTTTACGTCCATAGAGTAGTTCAAAAGGTGTATAATTTGTCGTTTCGTGTACCTGTGTACTGTCTACATTTTTTATAGCGGACAATTGTTTATTCTCATTGTTAAATACATCTTTATAGTAAAATAACATGTTTGAAAATTCTAATTTTTCTTTTTCTGGTAAATATTGTAACTTCCTTTCAATATCAAACTCTAATTGTGAAGTTCCATACTCAGAACCCTTATAATTTTGTTCTGAAATCATATTTACTTTACATGACCCCTCCGTTGTTACTATTTCTGTGTCTAATGTGGCTAGTAAAGTTCTCTTTTTTAAGTTAATCTCGTTTTCTGATATATTTAAAATTCTTGCAAAACACGTCCTAGGTTTTTGTAAATTTATTAAAGTCCTGGCGCACAAAATATTAAATGGTGGGTTTTCAATTGGTTCTATTATTGCGTCGTGATTTAATATTTCTGTAGTATTTTTAGGATTAGCAAAAATTTTATTCTTAGATCCTCTAATTGTAAATTTAACCATGACCTCACTTAGTGCTGGTATTTGTGTATCTGTTTTACAAAATAAATTTTATATTCACGTTTTTCTTCTTTCGATTGGCCTAATTTTTCGTGTTCATTTCGAATATATTCCAAATGTTCGTTCTGACCTTTTAAAATTTCATCTTTTGTTGGTTTAGTGCCTTTAGGTAATAATTTGGATTTAGATTTATTTTTATTCCTTAAATTTGATTTTATTTTTCCTTGAAATTTTTGTAATTTAGAAGCGTTATCCTTCAAAATTTTATGTGATTTAATATTTTGGTTGTTTGTGATTATGGGCCACTTAGTTTCAATTTTCCAAAATCCCATCATTATTACTTTGTTTTTATTTATTGTAACAGTGTTTTCATTTAAGTCAATTATTACTTTGTTAGCCTTTAAAATATCATTTCCTAAAATTGCAGCATATTCCAGTGGTAATTTACATACGTGAAATTTAACTTTAATAAAATCGTTTTCGTTATAAAAAAACTTCTGTGATTTGTGTACCTAAGATATCCAAAATATTTCCAGTCACCCCTGCTACTATAATTTCATCATTTTTTAAAATGTTTGTAGCCACATCTTGGTTCAAAAGGCTTATTTCTGCTCCCGTATCTATCAAAGCTCTACCCCATTTGCCGTTAATTTTTGCCAAAATTGATACATCCTTGTTTTTATAAACCCCTTCTGTCCTATTTATAGGTATACATTTTAAATTTTCGTTTCCTATATTATCTTGTAAATCCAACTTATTCTGCTGTTCATTTGCCCTATAATAACCTCTGTCTTGATTGTTTATTCTTGAAATATTGTCTCCCTTGTCTTGAAATCTTACATTATTATATTTGTTAAATATGGCTACGTACAAACTGCCCCGCTTTTTTTGGGTCATTTCAAACATACAAACTGCCCCACAAGGTACAGGTATAAAAACAAGGGACAGGCCGGAGTATCGGCGACATACAAACTGCCCTCTTTTCTACCTGACACAGGTACGGGATATTTCCCTCCGAATTCCCTCATACCAATAAATAGTTTGAACCAAGTTGAAACAGCCAGTATATTCTTGTATTTATTTATCTGTTATTCTTATCTAATAGGAACCGTTGTGTGCTTACTAGCACTTATCTAATAATAACCGTTGCGTGCTTACACGCACTTATCTAATAGTAACCGTTGCGTGCTTACGCGCACTTATCCTAATCTCGATAAATGTTTATGGTATGTCTTTTTATTCTCATTATTATTCATAAAATATTTTTACTTTACTTGTTTTACAAATAACCACAAACTGAGTATGAGTCTTGTTTTGACCCAAGGGCTACCCGTGTCTTGCGTAACACTGACTAACAATGGCATTGTGGTAGTTGTTTACGCAATACACTATCTGTTGCTTTTGTTTATGAATTTCCGGTCCTACCCTTTACCCCTATAAGTGTCAATTTGAAGAGTATTTTGGTTGCGAACGGTCATGGAGTGTGTTGCAAGAAAAGTTTTCTCTCAGAGAAATAACGAAGCCCTCATGATTGATAATTTTAAGTTTGTTAAGAGAGCTGATGTGAAGTGCGGTGTGAAATGGGAGTGTGAACGCAGAAAACAAGGCTGCAAGGCTTATTGTATTACTAAAGGTTGGTAAATGTTATTAACTGGTGGACCCGGCAATGCTTCGCTATTGCTTTATTTAATTTTAAAAGTAGTTGTTCCATTTCATTACTTTTAATTAAGTAGACCTAATTGAATTATTGCAAATGGTTTTATGCCATTTAAGAATAAAGTTATACAAATTTAGATTTATAGTTTGTAGGAAGTTAGTAAAATTTATTTGTATTGTATGTAGCTATATTGTAAAGAGATATAGATTACATTTATGTACACTATATAACTATGGACAGTGAACATATTTTTTTCAACTCCGTGTATATTTTTGAAAAGTAAATGTTTTATTTACATTGTTTAACTTATATTTGGTTCATCCTAAGCTACCGTACGCTCTTAACGTGAAATTGCTAAACCATCAAGTAAGTTATTTTACAATTGAATACGTGACACAAAATTCTACATTAAATTTATTTGTGTAAATGTAGGCCTAAAAGAATTGACGACAGGGTGAGCATTTCTATACTTTATTTACACCATATTGACTCACATTTTCAACTAAAATATTTTCTATATCATATACATTTTAATAAACCGGCTTTTTAAGAAATATTTTATTAATATCTTACCAGACAGACGTTGTCCTGCCCAAATTTCAATAAGTTTGTTTGTAATCGTTTTGTGAAAAGTAGGATATTTCTGAGTGATCACTGTAATTATTAAATTTGAGGAGGAGTACATTCAGAAGAACTATAATTTAACATTTTACATGCGGTTGAATTATATTTCTATCGGCAGTACATCGCAGAAATGCTCGAAATGTGTGCTGTGCCTGGAATATAACTGACTTTGATACATGCGGTTTTGTTTCAAAATTTAAGTTATAAAACTGAATTAAGTCAGAATTTCAAGTAAACAGTAAAAACAAATAAGAATAAATGATTTAATTCGAGTGGTTTGATTTGACTTCACTATTTCCTTCATTAAAATACTTTATGATACATGACATTTTTTGTTTTCTTGTCTGGCGCATAAACAAAGCTAATGGTTTTCCGACACGGAAATATGCGGATATTTACATTTACTACATATCCAAATGTTAAGACATTTTGTTCTACATTTTTGACTTATAATAGGCCTACAGTAAATCTTTTGTTTGCTTTTACCTAATCTAAAAAAACTGATAGTTCTATAACCTAAAACTATGTTTAGTTTTTGATGAAAATCAGAGGTTTTATTTATAATATGTCAAACTATGTTTGGATTGAGTTATTATAAAACATTAAGTATTTTTCATTGATTTTGTTTGTGTTTGCTTTTGGTTTGTTAATCTAACCTAAAAACAAAGCTGTTGGTTTTGAAGAATAATAAAATGAATAAACGGTACTAGAAACTGGCGCATACTTTCTCACAAACATATTTAAATTATTAAACAGATTCACAGTGACTTCATAATTGTATTAAAGTAGGAGAGGGATACGTTAAAGTAGGAGAGTAACTAATAAATATTATTATTACTAGTAGTTCTGTGAACAGTAGACCTCGCTCGTTAAAATAACAAATGTGGTTTTGAGCTTAGGTTAAAAATAATGTGCCAGTAAGGAAGTAAACAAAAGGTTTAGCCAGCGAAACATTATTTTACAATTCCCTCGATTCCGTGATTTCTAGTTCTCGTTTTTTTCTTTTCTTGAGCTTTAACTGCTAAAGATTTTAGAGGCATTGTGTTTTATTTAGGTTAATAATGCGTAAGATAGCTAAAAATATCAAGTTATAGACAAAAAAACATATAATTAAATATTTACATATTTAAATAACTAAAACTTAACAATGTATTTACAGTTCCATAACTTCCATATCATATTCCAATATTAGAAATAATGAAAACAAACGATGTTAAAACGTCGTGATAGTGATCTCAACAAGAACATAAAAACTGGTGTTTTCAAAATAAGAAATTTGAAATTGATAAATATTTTTATATAATTCTATTTATAACTAAATTACGAAACGTTTTTACATTTATGAAAAAAATACAATAATGTTTACTACTTTTTATGTAGGCCTAAAGTTGAACTTTTTCCATTCGTTACTGAACATGCTAATACCTAATAAATGTTTCTTGATCTAATAACTTTGTTAATTTTACTTCAATCATTTTTTACAACGCAACGGTTACTATTAGATAAGTGCGTGTAAGCACGCAATGGTTACTATTAAATAAGTGCGTGTAAGTAGAGGAGGCTCCCCTTTAGGACAACCTTGACCTTGACCTT
>JAGFPH010006953.1:6690-22444 GCA_018207615.1 Philaenus spumarius
ATGCATTGCGTGCTTCGCACGCCAACCCTCGTATTGGGAGTACCTTCAACACACAATGCATTGCGTGCTTCGCACGCCAACCCTCGTATTGGGAGTACCTCAAATACAAAATGCATTGCGTGCTTCGCATGCCATCCCTACGGTAGAATTCACCACATGGCTTTGAACCGGGTACTTTTATGGTATTTTACGTTTTGATCGATGTTTACGGGTTCCAGACGGGCTATAAGGTCGTGTAAAAATACAAAATATGCGGAATAATCTCCTGAACTATTTCTTGTATGTAAACTCTAGTATATTGTATGTTATTTTCATTCTAGCACGGAAACTCTGTTACTTTCGACCAAAAAAGTGCTTCATTTTATTGAAATTTTTTGTCTATAAATTTGGAACCAAGCGAGCTATAAGGTCGTGTAGATAAGCAAAATGTGCAGAATAACTTTTAGTTAAAACACCAAAAAAGTTTCATTCTCGTACGAAAATTCGAAAAAAATTATTACTTCCAGTCAAAAAACGTGTTTTCCGTTTTGGGATATTTTTGGCTAACGAACTAGTCCAAGCGACTCGGACAGCCAACGTGTGTACCTAATCGGACATAAATTGCGGCCGCTAGAGTGCAAACACATTTATATAACATTTTTAATGACACCGTTAACGTTATCTGGGGATCATGATCGCTGCTCATTTACTACTCCCGACCGTAGGTCTCACCATAAGGATCACTGCAATAGATTATCTTTCCTATGGAAATTGGCTAAAAATTAAATGATATCCACATTCGGATTGTCCTAACCTACACTCGATTCCATTGTATTTGGATAACCTAATAGAACTACGATCCAATGCAATATTTCGTTCCACTGAAAATTCGACGATAGTGGCATTATCTATTGGGGAAACGACGGAAGCTGTGTGAAACACCAATGCTACCAATGATTTCTCCCTAGCGCTACCTCGCGGCGTGATCATGCACTATTTTCCCGACAACATTTTTTTCGGCACACAGCCCTCGTATGCATGCATGATCTATTTTATTATTCATGATCTATGATTCCACGTTCACCGTGCAGTACAGGTCTTACGGGAGAATAGACGTGCTACTACCATTACAGCGAACATCTCGTTTATTGTCATGCGGGTTGCGTCAACTGACCGAGCGTAGCATGAGAGTTGATGTTTTTTAGTTGGTTATTATCGCTGAGACTGTCGTAAGGATAACATGGGTTATGGGCGCTCTGTACTGCACGGTGAACGTGGAATCGGGTGTAAGTGAATTCAGAATAATTTCCCGATCATTATCACTTCAGTGATCTTGTTAAACGTTTAACACTTCTCTTATGGGAATTGAAATTCAAGATGGCGGCCGGGTCTGCCGAGAATTAAAATACACATTCAGGATTTACACGAAATACAAAGATGCTTTAAAATACAATTCCCAGTACGGAACATTTAACATAAAAAGGAATCCTAATGTTCCGTCCTAAATACGGCGAGAACATTCAACCTCTAACGTAAAACTCCTCAGAGGATACGTAGCACTGAGCAAAACATCTCAAGTATGTTGAAATAGACGCCGCGGGGAAATTCGCACAACTTTAAAAGCATTAAACTCGAAACATTCAAACTAAATGGGGCAGTCCGATGTAGACAAGGAAGAGCGTACTTGGATAAGACATTCTGTTTGCAAACTGTTTAATGTAGAGAATACAGTAAAACAATTCCAGAGTTGAAGTTAAACGTACAAGTCTTTATTGGCTTAGTGAAGACGTCGTCTCTAAACTGGCTCGATTAAAACAGTCAACCGATTTTGCTAGCTTTAAGTACTGGATTAATTTTATAATCAGTGTCTCTTTTACTCAATCACAGGGTTTAAATAAAAACCCTTTCAGGACTTTATGATATGATTCAACATGCAAAAAAGAAGAAAATAAACGGTACCAGGGTCTGGCACATACTTTCTCACAAACATATTTAAATTACTAAACAGATTCACTGTGACTTGTAGGGTGGGGTAGAAGAGGTGATTTTTTTATTAAAGTTGGAGATTAACTAATAAATATTATTATTATTATCTAGAGAGAAAACTATTCGATCGATTTCGAACAAATTTGCACCAAACACGTCAATTAGTTCTTTATAGATGCACGTAAAAAGGTTTTGAAAAACAACCCCCTTTATGGTAAAAAAAACCCCAAAAATCAGTTATTATTATTATTAGCTAAACGAAAATTTTTAGAAAGATGCTGTTTTTTGCATATGGTATGGTACATTAAGGGCTACAAATAAGCAAAATTTTATCAAAATCGTTAGAGCCGTTTTTGAGAAATTTGGATTGTTCTCGTTTTTTTGGCTTTTTTCGGGGGGTAAAAAATTTGGAAAAAATACCCCTTACCACTTCTTTTTCCATATATCCGCCATTTTGTTTTTTGTACAAAATAATTCA
Source organism: Philaenus spumarius (assembly GCA_018207615.1). Classification (NCBI taxonomy): domain Eukaryota; kingdom Metazoa; phylum Arthropoda; class Insecta; order Hemiptera; family Aphrophoridae; genus Philaenus; species Philaenus spumarius. Next base: position 9,134 of record JAGFPH010006953.1, read on the forward strand.
TATCTAGAAAACGGTTTGACTGATTGAGTTCAAACTTGGCATTACGTTTAAACTAACAATGATATATATAAAAAAAAAAAAATAAGCTGTTAAAAGCAATCATGCGTTTCAAAATGGCGGCTGTTTAAAAATTGCAAACCTAAATTACTCAAAAACCGTACATTTTAACAAATTATGTCAAGACACTTTCTTTGTAGCCCTTTTGATTCCCTATCGGATGGTGTAAACTGTCAAAACAATCGGATGAAGGATAACAGCTAAGTTGAAGATAATGGCAGCAAATGTACATACAATATTTACTGTGTTCGTATAGGATGCCGGGTTAAACAAACCAATTATTACACATAACTTAACTATTATCTTTCATACGATTGTTTTGAAAGTTACACCACCTGATAGAGAATCAGAAGCGCTACAAAAAAGGTGTATTGACATTTGTTGTTAAAATGTACGGTTTTTGAGTAATTTAGGTTTGAAATTTTCAAACAGCCGCCATTTTAAAACTCATGATTGGATTTAATCGATTATTTTTCTTGAGATAAATCATTGTCAGGTCAAACTGTTTGCCAAGTTTGAACTCAATCAGTCAAACCGTTCTCTAGATATGAATTTTGTACAAAAAACCAAATGGCGGGTATAATAAAAACGAAACGTTTTTGGGCCTATGTTTGTATGAACTTTTTTATTCGTTTTTGTGTGAGGAATGATATTCCAAAATCCTGAAAGGTTTTTTGTACACCCTGTACATTACTTCTCAAAGGTGTTTTTTTGACGTCAAGCGATAACTCCCTTAATTTTTCATCAAAATTAATAATTCAAGCATCATTTTAAATCTTATATTCCCCGCTATTGACGAAAAATAGACAGATATCTTAAAAACAATGTTTCCGTAAAAAGTTTATTAAAAAAACTTGTATATTATACTTCATATAGTTCCTAATAAAAGGCGTCATCAATTAACTATCTGTTTAGCTAACAGCAACTAATAGGACAAAACAGCTATTAGTTAGATTGTTTACATTCTATATCGAAGTAGAATCTATCACACAAATCAATCAAATTAAACTAACGTAAATAAACGTAATTTACTTAATTAAATCTACTTAATTTACTTAACTTAAATTAAGTAGGCCTACTCCTAACTTGAGAAATATTTGCACGGGTCAGCTAGTTTTGCTTATTAATAAAAATTTTCTTCATTTAACAACAAAAATGCTCTTCTATACTAATATTATAAAGATGTAAAATTTGTTTGTTTTTTTGTATGTAGGGGTTGATCTCTGGAACTACTGAATCGATTGAAAAAATAGTTTTACTAATAAAAATCTACACTATCCCTGAGTAACGTAAGTTAATTCATTTTAATAAAAACATTTTTTATTTCAATATTTGTAAATTTACTCGGACAAAATATTTAGGTTAGGCCTAGACTGGTGAACTACCATAGCAACCAATTGAATAAAATAACAGATAAAACAGCTGTTTGCTCTAATATTTTCCATTAACACCTGATTTCACACTTTGAAGCAACTATTTTCATTTCTAACTTTTAGGTTAGGATTTTATTTAAGTGTCGACCAGAAGATTTGAACATTTAACAGTATTTACCAAATTAACTTTGGGGTTGTTATTATTAATCCTACACCTTTTTTTATAAAGAAAACATAAATAACATGATTATGTGTATAGAAGGTGCCAACGGGGTTGGCGTGCGGAGCACGCAGGGGTTTAACCTAGTTACTCATAAACCAACAACTACACGAATTTAAACGTAATAACCTGTTTCGAAGCGTATATTTTTCCAATGTTCTATCTTAAACGATTCTCAAGTTATAAACGTTTTAGTACACGGCGTCCCCCATAATATCCCCCTCCCCATTGTGATGTAGACCACGCTGGGGGGGCGACGACATGGCTTTTCAACATCACTACAGTGCCTACAACAATAATTGCACGATGATCAAACCCCTTCAGTTCTACATTACTTCCTAGGAAAGCACGCCTGCGCACTGTGGTCATTCTAGTTTTCATAGACTAATTGATTTCATTATCTCCCGAACAGATGTGCATCCGGTCATACACGTCACGCTAACAACTCATTAGCTACATACATTAGACGCCAAAACCGGTCTCCAATCGGGTTGTCCCGGCAACGAGGTTGGCAACCGAACCTGGATCCGCAAACATTGCCTAATATAGAGGACTCTTTTTACAACACTCGGCCGGATGACACATTTTTAGAATGTGTTGATTTCGATTAACATCTCTGTAGGATGTTTTAGGTTCATTATCAGAGACCCGTGCGTGCTTCGCACGCCAATCCACGGGCTCACTCTAATCCCAAAATTTAATTGGATGCAATTTTGCACTCTAGGCCAGGCTTAACCTCAAAACTACGTTATTTTAATAGTGAAATTACAAAGCATGCCGCAATTCAAATTATTGTGGATAGTCGTGTCTATTTGTCTTACATTAGCTATGTATAGGTTGCGCTCAAAGATCATTTCAGTTACAGTGACTAGATAGAGACAGTGTGGCCACATGAGGTCTTGTTTCCTATTGGTCAAGATGTCAGCAGCCATGTTTTTCCTAAATTCGTATCTGTTTACATTACATTCATACGTTCACATATTGTAAAAGCGACTTTACCGATTTTTTAACAGATATTTTTGTTAGTTTTTACTTTAAAATAAACGTAATAGTTATTTTAAAGCGATTTGTGTTGAAGTATGTGATATTGCACCAAATTAATAAGGAAATAACAGCAGATTAGGCTACTCCCGCCACTCTACGGAATCTTTTCAGCGCGCATATTTCAGAAGTAAATGCATACCAAAAGTCTTTTATTTACAACATTTTAAAAAGTTCATAACATAGGCTAAGCCTTTTTATCACTAGAAAAGATAAATGCAATAAATATTAGTACTACGCAATTTTAAGAACTGTTTTTGGCCCAAACCTATAATTTCGTCCGTGTTAGCCCTACGTTTGTTTACAGTTTTCAAATTAAATTGTCATCGTTATTTTTTCTTTCTTTTAGTCTTGGTGAAGGTACAATCTAAGGCAAGAATCACATTAATAAGTAGGCCTAACTGAAATAAAGAGGGAAATTAATAATGAAACCTGTTTTCGGCTTTGAATAACTTAAACTTGAATTGCCTAACCTCAAAATCAAAGAAGTGTAATTTCGATGTTAAATTGTTGTTAGAGACATTAATTTTATTATTAGCTTTCAATTGAAATAGAAATAAATTAGTTAGTTAGGAAAGTTTTAATTGCTTCGCTTATTTAAAAATAAATCAGATGGAAATAAATGCATTGTAAAAATCTGAAAGTGTAACTTTGAAAATATTTAATTTGTAAAATTTATTCATTGATAAAAAAGGCTAATTAACAACAGGATAATAATTTTGCATTTTGATTTAGGCTTATTCGTTGTTTTATTTTTCATTTTGTTATACTTTGAATTTTTGATATTTTAATTTATTCATTAAGTTAGGAAAAATTTCAAATTTAGCTTTAAGAAAATCATTTTTAAGATTTTGCTTTTCAAACTGAATTGAAACCTAAAATCAGTTGAGAATTAAAAACAATTTCATTATGACCAGTCAAATACTTTTTCAGATAGCTACTAATTATTGAAAATTTGGTTCCTTGAAAATAATACAAACCCTTAACTTTTATTCAAATAAACCGCATAAATAATGTAATTGAACTTCAAAATGATTTTTTTAACGTAGAATTGAACAAAGAAAATAATAGTGCAACTTGTTTTGATATATCTTTATTAGTTTGTAACTAACGTCAGTTTGTAGGCTACCTACTCAACTATCGGCATAGGCTAGTAAAAAATGTGATAAATCATTATTTTTTATAGGTTATTTCATTTTAAACAACTTATCTGCTTTCTAACTACTTTTTAACATTTAAAAAGTTGTTTACGAGGCCTTTATGAAATAAAACAAAAGGTTTTATAAATATATTAAAATAAATTACATTATACTTTATGGCAGATAACATTACTTTTAGGAAAAACATGGCGGCCGCTTTCATGTGGCCACACTGTCTCTATCTAGTCACTGTAATTTCAGTGTAAATATGAGAGTATACAATAAAATGTTTACGTTGGCTTCGAGATGGGTTGGTGAACCAAAACACGTTTATTTGCAACCGATCTAGCAAATCTTCACAACTAACAGTTTTTTTATTTGAAGTTATACTTCTTTGCGCCCGTTGTAATCGGGATGGGGTGTCGGTCGAGAAACCGCGTCACGCGTTAGGAGTAAAATCCGGAAAGTGCCTTTTTATACCTTTTCTTCGTACATTCGTATACTTTCCTATACTTCAAAACGTCGGATTGATTTTGAAACTTTGCACACTTACCAAAGACCTATGACAATGCAATATTCATTTTGTCGGGTGTAGTAAGTGAGCACTGATCATGGTCCCCAGAACACGACGTGATTTTCACCCCTTCAAAACGTCTGATTGATTTGAAACTTTACAAACTTATCAAGGACCGAAGACAATGCGATATTAATTTTGTTGGGTGTAGTAAGTGAGCACTGATCATGGTCCCCAGAACACGACGTGATTTTCACCCCCTTCAAAACGTCTGATTGATTTGAAACTTTGCTCACTTATCAAGGACCTATGGCAATGCAATATTAATTTTGCCGGGTGTAGTAAGTGAGCACTGATCATGGTCCCCAGAACACGACGTGATTTTCACCCCCTTCAAAAAGTCGGATTGATTTGAAACTTTGCACACTTATCAAGGACCTATGGCAATGCAATTTTTGTCGGGTGTAGTAAGTGAGCACTGATCATGGTCCCCAGAACACGACGTGATTTTCACCTCCTTCAAAACGTCGGATTGATTTGAAACTTTGCACAATTATCAAGGACCGATAACAATGCAATATTCATTTTGTTGGGTGCAGGAAGTGAGCACTGATCATGGTCTCCAGAACACGACGTGATTTTCACCCCCTTCAAAACGTCTGATTGATTTGAAACTTTGCACACCTATCAAGGACCTATGGCAATGCAATATTAATTTTGTCGGGTGTAGTAAGTGAGCACTGATCATGGTCCCCAGAACACGACGTGATTTTCACCCCCTTCAAAACGTCGGATTGATTTGAAACTTTGCACACTTATCAAGGACCTATGGCAATGCAATATTAATTTTGATGGGTGTAGTAAGTAAGCACTGATCATGGTCCCTAGAACACGACGTGATTTTCACCCCTTTCAAAACGTCTGATTGATATGAAACTTTGCAAACTTATCAAGGACCGATGTCAATGCAATATTAATTTTGATGGGTGTAGTAAGTAAGCACTGATCATGGTCTCCAGAACACGACGTGATTTTCACACCCTTCAAAAAGTCGGATCGATTTGAAACTTTGCAAACTTATCAAGGACCGATGACAATGCAATATTAATTTTGTCGGGTGTAGTAAGTGAGCACTGATCATGGTCCCCTGAACACGTTTTCGGCAGCCATTAAAAATTTCATATGCAGGGTGATTTACGACGATATGCAGAAACTTCGGGAGCTCATTCATTTTGTTGGGTGTAGTAAATGAGCACTGATCATGGCTCCAGACTAACTGTGAAAAACCAAACAGATGCAACGATAGTATTCATAAGCGTATGTAACAAAGAAGGAAAAAATGGGATATTAATTTTAAAATACGCCTTCAGTGTTGGTTAGTGTTTTTATAAAAGAATAGGCTATCATCTACAAAATAGTAGGGCTACTCTAAGTTACGACTAGTTTTTCCCAAAATATATTAAATCAATAGTAGGGGTCTACCTGTCTATACCCTTGGATGGCCAAAGAAGTATAACTTCCACCGTCTGGTCCGACGCAGACCCATTTTTTTTTTAGATTAGGTAAAAGCAAACGAAAGGCTTACTGTATATTATAAGTCAAACATCTGGTGTTACATATTATATTGTTTCCTTATGTTGGTGATATCAACATTTGTTTGAAATGTTGATTATTGATTATTTAATTATTAATGGTGAAATTACAATGCATACAGTTCGAATTATTGGGGACAGTGGTGCCTATTTCGATCTCTGTCTTACATTGGCTATGTATAGGTCACCGCTCAATCGACATTTCCGTGAAAATATCAGGGTATACAATAATCCCTTTGCATTAGCTTCGTCATAGTTGCCGCCGGGGCAAGTGGGCGAAGCAAGCAGGGGTCACCCCTACAACTTTCTATACGAAACAGGCTAAGAAGATTCGGTAACAATGGATAACAAAAAACCCAAACAACTTTCATGATTCACGATATTTACCGTGTTTTATCATAACTATGGCTGCATTGTGTGTTTACAATTTTGAGATAACATTTTCTTGATTCGGACCGGGACGTGACTAACATTCGTCACGTCCTTTCAGTCTGACCCAGTTTGCACATGTCAACTTGATTATGTGTGTTTGGTCAAGCAAATCCGAATTCAAGAAAATCTTTAAGAAACGTTTAACATTCGTCGTTTGTATTCTTTCGTCCGCTTTGCACGGTTTTATAGTTTACTAGGGAAACTACTGCGTGCCCCGCACGCCAACCCCGTAGGAACCCAATATGCACGTAATCATGTTATGTTTTCTTTACAATAAAGGTGTAGGATTAATAATAACGCCAAAGCAAAGATGATAAATAATGTTAAACATGCAAATCAAATTATTTCGTATATTTTATAACAGCAGTTATAATAAGGGTTAAAAGAACCAGCAAGGCTCAGGTCTACATTTTAATAAAAACCTAACCCGAAAGTTAGAAATACAAATAATTGCTTCATAGTTTGAAATCAGCTGTTAATGGAAATATTAGAGCAAACAGCTGTTTTATCTGCTATTTTATTCAATTGGCTGCTATGGTAATAAATGTAAATACATGTGTTGATTCATCAGTCTAGGCCTAACCTAAGATTTTTCCGACTAAATTTACAAACATTGAAATAAAAAATGTTTTTATCAAAATGAATTACAGCTTATGTTACTCAGGGATAGTGTAGCTTTTTATTAGTAATACTATCATTTCAATCGGTTCAGTACTTCTAGAGATTACCTCCTACATACAAACAAATAAACAAATTTTTCCTCTTTATATTATTAGTATAGAAAATGTTCATATCAGTTTGTTTTTTATAAATTATTTGTATTCGCCTCACTGTACTGGATAAATTATTATAGAAATACCTTTATTTTAAGTTGGATACTGCTCGCTTACATTCCGCCTATTATTCAGGAGGTGACGAAGCGGTTATAGTTCATACGAAATGATTGCGCTTATTTAATTTAATTCGCGTCAATATATCACAAATAATTTACAACAAATCACGTTTAAGGCACGGCAGGAGAGAAAAAAATATTTCTGATTTGACCGCATGTGTACACTGCTAGCATTGAGTTTGTGTGCGTTTCATTCTTCCGCTAGCAAATAGGTAGCAGCTTCATAAAGTTGGAAACTAGAGGGTTACAGACGTAACCCTGACTGTAAACGTACCGAAATGCGCATGCGTGTCAATGTATGTGAGCATGTGTTACTAAACACAGCTTTCTCTAACGCATTCAAAATTAACGAATATTTTATTTTTCTAGAAGTTCTCCGCGAGCAACAAGTTGTTGTGATAACCGCCAGAGTGCAGGCTAAACACTCGAGTAGGAACACAAATTCGGCGCGTACATGGTTCCACAATAAAGCAGATGTTTTCGTAATAAGTTATTAAAATTTATTGAAGTTACTTTTATTTGAAAGATAATTAAACTTAGAATATGGCGAGCTTTTACATTTTTATTATTTGCATTATTGAATAACAAAGAAATCGCAAAATTTGATTTCGAATTAAGTCAAAGAACAAAGTTAGTTGAAAAAACTAAATGATACCCACATTCGGACTGTCCTAACCTTCGAAATTACACATTCAGAATAATTGTCTGATCATTATTACTCCAGTAATCTTGTTACGCGTTTAACATTGCTCTTATGGGAGTTGAAATTCAAGATGTGGCTGGGTGTGCCGACCCTTAATAGAAAGATATTATTGTAAAAGTTTAAAAGGATAAGTCATCATACTATTGTTTATAATTTATAAATTAGTCGACCGCACCGCACTGAGTAACATTTAGTCACGCTCCGAGTATGCCGTCTTCTCGCGGCTTGTTTTGGTATTCCGTCCGTCAACGCTGTATAAACCTCACAAAAGGCATTTCCTGTCTGCTGTTTGTTTTCCTCCTTCGTGTCGTTCTTCCAAGTTTCATTTACCATAAACAGATGCGATACGTCTCGTTTCGTCACAACATCCTTCCTGATACTTTGCCATTGTTCGACCTCGCGATTCGAAAAGTGAAACGTCCGACATTATGTGGTGTTTTAAAATTCAATTTGAGTGTATTTTTGTGAATACGAGGTCCTCCGAATATATACGAACTCGCACGAACGCATGATACAAAGCAACCGAAGTACGATCTACAGATATCGGAGTGAATCCTGGCACTTGACTTCGCCCTGGCGCGATGGACTGGAGGTGTGGGGAAATGGCGTAAGTGGAGAAAAAAAAAACATTTTCCCACACCGCTTTCTAATGTGACTCATCCTTCAAACGAACTAGTGGATGTTTAACTCACCCTTAACACGCTCATTGCCACGCAAATTTCGTATTTCCTATGCTAGGAGCTGAACTTTTATTTTTTATATTTTTAACCTAAATGAGTAGAAATTATTTTATTTTTTATTTTCGAACCTTTCTACGTAATAATCACTAATATTTTAAAGCGAACGCACATGTGCGTCCATAGCACATAGGCTTCAAATTGGCGTGCAAAGCCCGCAATGCTGTGTATTGAATATTCTCCTAATACGGGGGTTGGCGTGCGACGCACGCAATGCATTGTGTATTGAAAATATTCCTAATACGGGGGTTGGCGTTCGAAGCACGCAATGCCTTGTGTATTGAAAATACTCCCAATACGGGGGTTGACGTGCGAAGCACGCAATGCCTTATGCATTGAAAATATTCCCAATACGGGGGTTGGCGTGCGAAGCAAGCAATGCATTGTGTATTGAAAATATTCCCAATACGGGGTTGGCGTGCGAAGCACGCAATGCATTGTATATGGAAAATATTCCCAATACGGGGGTTGGCGTGCGAAGCACGCAATGCATTGTGTATTAAAAATACTCCCAATACGTTGGTTGGCGTGCGAAGCACGAAATGCCTTGTGTATTGAAAATACTCCCAATACGGGGGTTGGCGTACAAACGCACAGTGCGTCGGCCGCTTCTCATAGTGTTCAGTGTCAAGCTCACGTGTGCGTCCTTAGCAGTGAACATGTTAAACGATAAACCGCGTAGGCCTACTGATGTTTTTAGTCAGGTTAGTAGCGTTTTGCTCAACGAATTTCCATAGGAAAGATGAGTTGTTTCATATGGTGAGACCTAAGGTCGGGAATGGTAAATGAGCATCGATCATGGTTAGCACCAATTACGTTTTGGCGTGTCATTAAAAATGCGATCGCACTCTAACAGCCGTATTTTACATCCGATTTCACCAAATTTGGTAAACAAGTTGGTTCTCTACCCCCCCCCCCCCCGCTCGGACGAGTTCGTTTTTTTTCAACAAGAAGTACAATGTTTTTACATATTTTTTACTAGAATGAAAGTTTTTTCGATTTTTATCTAAAACAATAAATATAGGAGATCATTCTGTGCGACCTTATAGCTCGACTGGTTCCCCCAAAATCGAACAAAACGTAAAATACCGTAAAAGTACTTGATTCAAAACCACGAGAGCGATTAAAATTCTAGACCGGTAGTTAGAGGCGCCAACTCGCAAAGAGAGATTATCCGCTGCGAGCGAAACGAAGCAGCGCGTAAGCCGAGGCTTTAGGCTGAGGTGCAAACAAATTATACTAATATATTTATTAGTTCACGCAGGTCTTAATATATATACTATAATTCAGCGCGTTGTGAGTAGAACATGTTTTTCAAAAAAATTAGTTGAAACCCTAAAACATATAAACTTAATTTCGGTTCAGCTGCGAACTAGAATTATTTATGTATTTAATTTACTCGTTCGTTTTTGTTTTAAACTATTGTCTGTATTTTTCTCAGTTCGGGCATATTCGTCCATTTTCGTATATGTTGGTTAGAACACGCTTTCACAATAACCTTAGTCTTAACCAGGATATTTCCTTTATTTTTTTTATGTTCTGTCAAGTTTTACTATGTTTTGTAAGTTTTATTATATTTTGTCAAGTTCTATTTTATTTTGTCAATTTCTATTTTAAATTGTTAAGTTTTATTTTATTTTGTCAAGTTTTATTTTATTTTGTCAAGTATTATTTTATTTTGTTTTATTTTATTTTGTCAATTTCTATTTTATTTTATCTCCAAGGTCTTTTTTATTTTGTCAAGTTTTAGTTTATTTCATCAAGATCTATTTTATTTTGTCAAGTTTTATTTTATTTTGTCAAGTTTTATTTTATTTTTCCGATTTCTATTTTATTTTATCAAGTTCTATTTTATTTTGTTAAGTTTTAGTTTATTTCATCAAGTTCTATTTTATTTTGTCAAGTTTTATTTTATTTTGTCAAGTTTTAGTTTATTTTGTCAAGTGGCATTTTATTTTGTCAATTTCTACTTTATTTTATCAAGTTCTATTTTATTTTGTCAAGTTTTAGTTTATTTTATTTTGCCAATTTCTATTTTATTTTGTTATGCTTTATGTTATATTGTCAAGTTCTACTTTATTTTGTGAATCTATTTTATTTTGTTATGATTTATTTTATTTTGCCAAGTTTTAGTTTATTTTGTAAAGTTTTATTTCATTTTGTAAAGTTTTATTATATTTTGTCAAGTTTTATCATGTTTTGTCAAGTGTTATTATATTTTGCTAAGTTTTATTTTATTACGTCAAGTTCAATTTAATCTCGTAAAGTTTTATTTAATTCTGTAGTTGCTATGTTTTCATACACTAACCATCAAATACTGGTCGTGATGGTCAGTTATGTCCCAACAATAAAATATTAAATTAATAATTTAAGAACATTTTATCAAATTAATTGAGAGAGAAATACTTAAAACGGCCAACAGGTCATCGTTACAATGTAAACAGACACGCTTACAACCTAGTAAAATCTAAACGAAGACAGTGCGATTGTATTATTTACTTATTATAAATTCAAGAGCTTCCCAACACACAGTATATCCAATGACACAACACACTTCACCATTAACAAACACAAACTAGACACACTTCCCGTGACGCGACGATGGCGACACAACACCGACTAAGTATCGGACAGTTGTGACTTGCTGGCTGGTTGCTTTCCTCTCCGACCTTCCCATTGCAATACTTTGCATAACTTTAGCGCGGTCCATCCTATACTGAGACCATACCCATACTAACAGCAATCATTCGACGCATATTTTTTTATCCCAAATTGCATGACGTACACCGTTCGTCAATGCATATCTATTCTAACTGTGCCACGACGAGCCCTGTTCGTCCAATGGAAGTTTTACTTGAATACCGCAGTAAAATGCTGCTGAACAACCAAAGACCGAAGAACAGACATCGAGTAATACCCTGTCAGCTTTAAAGCGAGTCAACCACTGTTTGCTCTGTTTCCGCCATCTTACCACGACAGTCTAGTCTAAGTAATACGTTTAAAGGTTAAACCACTCGTGGCAAAAATGTTCCATCTATATTTTCTTCAATGTTTATGATATCGAAATTTTCCAGATGACGTTTAAAAGATGAAGATCCAAATAGTTAAGAGTGTGCCCTGAATAAAAATCGGTCTACTGGGTGAAAAATTCCAAATGGTAATACAACCCTTTCTAATCCTTTATCGAAGGACTAATCTTAATTGGGCCAGTAAGATAGGTTCAGTCACAACTCCAAGGCGGAGGTTTATTTCTAACCTCCGACGCAAACATAGGAGTGTATGAATGTGTTTCTGTCTGTAGCATCGTAGCTCCTAAACGGATGAACCGATTTTGATATTTTGTTTTTTCTTTTTGTTTGAAAGATGACTTGATCGAGAGCGTTCTTAGCTATGCTTCAAGAAAATCTTTGAAGATCATCAGCTCTTTTCTAGTTGATGTGTCAGAGTTTTTAAAATTTTGTATTAATGATTATCGTTTAATTTAGCGCCTGCATTGTGCCAATCTTAATTTTAATGTGATTTAATATTCTATAATGGGAGAATTTAAAGAGGTCAAATCAATATCGCTCTTGCTTGCGACAAATAGGTTGAATAGTTACAAAAATTAGCTCAGATTAATTATATTTAGTGTTGCTTATATTTTGTTAAAATTTAACGTATGAAATTTAACGTATGAATTTCAACAATAGTGTATCGTAGTTAAATTATTACTATGAATTTGTGACGTTGCTAAAAATTAAACATTAATATCCGTATCTAAAAAAAATGAATCAATAATCATTCTAATTATAGATTTAAACTTACCAACTATTTTTGAGGAATTCTAGGGCGAGTATTTCTCCAAATTTACATTCAATTGAACTTTTTGGTAGTTTACGAAAATAAATCATGCTACAAATAATTACAACCGCGATTTAAGCACTTCGCCTACTTGAACAACACTCCTAACAATCGTTCTTACTTTTTATCACAGGCGTTAACATTTTAAATACATTTAAAGTATACACTATTTCATAACATTGCCTACTATATATATTAAAAGATTTCAAAGATTACGAAAATGAATGATATTACCAATAATTACAATAGAGGGTTTAAGGGCATAAAGTAGGTGAACCCATCCTGATTTAGGAGACAAGACACTCAATGACATAAATACCTAGACTTCCAACGTGTAAACATTATCCATCGCCTTCTTGAACAACACTGCTAGCAATCGTTCTTACTTTTTTTCATAGGCATTAACATTTTAAATACAATGTAAAATATACAATATTTCACAACATTGCCTACTATAGGCCTATCTATTGCAAGATTTTGAAGATTACGAAAATGAATGATACTACTTACAACCAAGGTTTAAGCACCTGAAGTGTGCCCCTTAGATGATCTTTTACAACAGATCACCCAATGACAAAAACACCTAGACTTCCAACAAGTAAATCGTAACCATCGCCTACTTAAACAACACTCCTAGCAATCGTTCTTACTTTTTATCATAGCCGTTAACATTTTAAATACTGTACATATAAAATATACACTATTTTACAACATTGCCTGCTCTATTACAAGATTTCGAAGATTCCGAAAATGATAAAACAAATAATTACA